>LOEQ01016141.1:0-13877 GCA_001685075.1 Bramus lutescens | reverse complement strand
CTTCTTTAAATACATCTGTGCCACCCCTGTCCTCCTAGATCAAGTTCTAGATTCCGTCAGAAAAATAACTTACCAACAGCTCAGATGTGAATGACCACACCAGAGCAGCTGTCTCTTGGAACGCTGTCTACACTGGTGGTTTCAGCTCACACCCATCACTACCCGTGATTTTATCTTCTGGATCATTGTTCAATAGCTCGAATCTATAGACTCAAGTCCTAGGATGGAAGACCTCAGTGTATCCCGAGGAGAAACTGAGTAGTTAGGAGAATCTCAGGTAGGATTTTGAGAGTTACTGTTTGTTTATTTTATATAGGGTATCGTGTAGTCCAGACTGGCTTCAAACTTACTGTGCACCCGAGACTGCTATTACTTCTTACATTCTTCCATATTGTTTGACAGATTCTTACCATGGCCATGTGGAACATTTATGAGACAAGTCAGAAGACATATTAAGCTCCCCAGATGATTCTGAGGTGTCATTTCAACAGTGGGTCACAGGCTTTTTCTGCTGAACTCTCTCTCCAGGCTTGTGGCTGTTCACACATGCACACTGGTAATATCCACCTCCCTCTCTTGGACCCCCTGCCCCTTCCTGGATCACCTTCCTTTCTCCTAACCCCCTTTAGGCTGCACTGTGTTGTAGGCACCCTTCATGAAGGGGTGAGGGGTGAATGGGATGACTTTTCCTGTTCTCCTGTTTCGGGACGATGTTAACCCATTTAGTACCACACACCACCAACATTTATCTCAGCAAAATTAGAGACTCTATTGCCACATTTTGAAATTTTTTTATTTGATCACTATATACAGATATAAATACATAATCCTCTTATAAACACAGTCTTCTTGCTAAGTGATGAACTTCCTTTTAAAACAAAGCCCTGAAGCTACACTTGTAATCCATGCGTTCCATCAGAAATGTAAAGACAATGAATTCAAATTATACATTGGTGTATCTACATGTGTTAGCCATAGGAATACAGAGATTGGGTTTGGCCTGCTCGTTTCAAGATTCTGTAGACTTTTGAGTTTAATGTTATGTAAAAATGAAAATGATAGCATTCTCATCCAAATTTACCAAGTAAATATCTAGCTTTCTGCAGCCTAGTGCTCCCTGCTTTGGGAGAAAATGGATGCCGGCTTGCGGTTGTCACTGCCCCGGCTTCATTCCTCTGCCCAGGGCCTAAATGAGTACAAAATAAAACTGAGAGGCACTATTTGAGCAAGGTGGTCTCTTCTCAGCTTGCTCCTCTGACACAGTTCAGATTTTCTCTTATTGTTTGTTCTCTGCTCTGATCAGTGTTTCTTCAGTTGACAGCGAAGTCTAGTGTCAGTGCTCTTGGTTTTACAATCACATCTGCGACAATATTCTTTCATTGAGTAAACACCGATATCTGTATCTTCCTATGTAATATAATCTTTCCATTATCCTCAAATAAGACACCTTTAACACAATAGCATGTTTATGAAATAACGAATCATTGTCTTAAGGTCAGATATGGCTAAAATTTGATTTGTTGAGAACATTTACAAAAAGGAAGCTTTGATCAGACATAAAACACTTTGCCTCCTTAGGAGGGCAGCCTACTCTGTCCTCACTAGGCAAGGGCATGATCAAACTGCCCTTTCTCTAGGCCTTCAAGCCCATCAGCCCAGGTTGAGGTTGGCATGCTCCGATATGGGTCTAGAAGAATCCGGAAGCATCTGACGATGAGGATGCCCAGAAAGATGAACAACAAAATCACAAAAACAAATGTTGTTTTCTGTTCCAGAGACATGCTAGAATCTGATAAGTTCCCAAGGGGGACAAGGGGTGAAGGGATGGGCTGGCCCCCATCCATTGTCCAGGGAATCCAAAGTACAGACTTTCCTGGTTCCCCGTTCTTCCATCCTCAGTTTGCAGAGATCATGGTGGCTGCTTCCTGGAGAGGCTGTGTTATCTTTGGGGAGAAAGAAAGGAAAGAAGAGGAAGTAAGGATCATAATGGAACCTCCCGTTCTTGAATCTCAGCCATACTTCTCAGACACAGTCTATAAGCCATCTTCCCTTTACACCAGGGAGACTTAATTCTGCATGAGTGCAGAGAATAATATAGCCCCTTTGCACAATATTACCAGATTGTCCTTAGAATGGCCACCAGGGACCAGGAGGGATGGGCAGGAAGCGCAAATACAACAGAGAAGATCCGTAAGCAAACCAATGTTGGCTCAACATGTGCCGTTAACTAGATGTGCAGCCTCTCTGCCCAGGACTCCTCCAGTTTCATACAGTCATGCTATTCTCACACCATTATGAGAATGTTGTCAATCAATGACTGAGCAGCACCTATGTACCAGTACTATGATGCACGTGACATCCGTGAGTCATGAAAGCAGGGACCTCTACAACTCCAGGGCAAGGAAACTGAGACCAGAAAAGGTGTTTAGTACAGAAACTCTCATGGGAAGTGCTGGACTCTGGGCTTTGGAGTCTGGATTCCTCTTTGCTATTAAACAAGTGTGGGACCTCAGAGAGGTCAGTAAGTTGTGAAAATGCATTCAGAATTGCCTGTGTATCTCTCGGTACTGTGACAGAGATGAACATCTGTGAAATTTGAAAAGTATAAGAAGAAGAATCAAAGTGTTGTTTCATTTCAGGCAGGACTAAGAGAGACACTGCTTTCTGCTGCCTGAACTGAGGGGAAAGGAGTAGAGCAGATTCCTAAACCATCAAGGAAGTATTTTATCTTTTTTCTTCAACGAACAAAGACGAGGTTCAATACTTGACCCTGGGGAGGACCTAGAGAATTGAGCAAGGGGAAATGAGTTTGATCTGCTACAACTAAGCTTTCTCAACTGGGGATGGCTTCCTATCACTTAACACCATTGTATTGCGAGAGAGAGAGAGAGAGAGAGAGAGAGAGAGAGAGAGATAGGGCTATTATATTTCACCATTAAAATTGAGGCATTTAGATATTGCTATTTGCTTTTAAATGCAAATAACAGACTACAGAGAGGTAATTAAAATCTTCAGGTACTGTGCTAAATCAACTTACATTTTGTAAAGAAAAGCCTACATACTGGACAAGATGATATTGAAAGTGATATGACATACTGCTTATGATTTTTTTCTGTAAGATAAAATATATAACAGAATGTTTGGCTATAGAAATTAACACGTGTCCATAGAAATTATCCTCAATAAGAGTAAGCAACCAAATAATAAAGAAAAATTATGATCTAACACAAAGCTTCTTCTCGTCTCTTCTAACCATCCCTTTAGTACACCATTAGTCATTGCAATAACAGAGTACATGTAATTTGACACATCACAAATATAAAACAAAATCCCTATTTAAAAACAGGTTTACAAAGGGGACATCTACCAATGTCTGAGAGGATGTAGTTACCAGTTTGGGGGTAATGGACCCTTTTGTAGCTCAACCACTTTAATTTTCTTTGTCTTGAATGCTGGAACAGTTGGAAGTCTCATTCATGATTCGTGCCTCTTTTGAAGAAAGGGTGAGATAAAACGTAACTGTATTTTAAAAAGAAATAAGCCCTTTAGAAATACAGAAGATATTGCTAGGTTGGGTTTGGCTTGAATTCACTTGTTTTTAAAGTATCTTCCCGGCCTCAGGGGTTAATTCTCACTGGGTCTGGGGAAGAAGAGGGCAGGACAGTTGCTAGAGCCTCCAATGCAATTTCCTTATCATAAGAGACTAGGGCCATCTGTAGCCACATTGGACTCAATCACTTCAAATATAAAATTATCCAAGAGCAGGAGAGTACAAAGGCACAAGGGAGAGCCATATGATGGTGGGTTAGCACATGTCTCAACTGTCCCTGGTATGTTCTTTCTCACCTTTTCCTGTCATATGGGTTCCCCTCCCTGTGGCCCCTCTCTAGAATCCCATTCTGTGTCTAGTTTCCCTCTGGCCCAAATGAAGTCGGCATCTTCTCCTTTGTTCTCCACAGAGCAAAGTATGCATTTCTTGAATGTCTTTTATGAAAACAATGCACAATCCAAAAAGTAAATGCAGGAAAGAAAACTAATGATATAAATTTATAAAATTAAAGATATCTGGGATCTGTGACGTCAAATCAAATCAGGGGAGAGCCAGAGAGAGAACTCGTAGCCCTGGAAGATGAACCCCAAGCTACAAGCTGGCTTACCAGAGCAGCAAAGCTGTCTTCAGGCCCCATTTCTTCTCCTGCTACTGGTGTCTGAGCAACGGGAGAGACAGCTTAATGCCAAGAAATCATTTTCTTTGTCCTTCTTCAAATGGGGCAAATGGCGATCCCTTTGCCCTGGATTGGTGTTTCACTTTCTTAGGCTTTACCCATCACTCAAGACCACAAACACATACACTTTT
Source organism: Bramus lutescens (assembly GCA_001685075.1). Lineage (NCBI taxonomy): Eukaryota > Metazoa > Chordata > Mammalia > Rodentia > Cricetidae > Bramus > Bramus lutescens. The sequence goes on along the minus strand of LOEQ01016141.1, from coordinate 9,520 downwards.
TATTCAGTGTCTACAGCAACAAGCAGTTCCATGGGAACCCTTAGGATCTAGCCTTATTCCTCTTCACACTGCCTGGCCCTCATCCCCAACTGCCCTTCTGCTCCGAGTCACTCTGTAAAGGACTCTGATGCTTTGTTTCCTCACAGCTAACTATTACAGTGGCTTAATAGTCAGTTTTAATTTGTGGTTTACTACCCTTTGCTGGTCACAAGGCAAGAGGCAGCAGGAGATGTAGTTCAGTGGCAGGTCACCTAGTCAGGCTCAGGTCTATCCCTAGAACCTCACCCCCTACACCCCTGAAAGAGGGAAAAGAGTGGGAGCACAAAGGAGGGAAGGGAGGGAGAGAGGGAGGAACAAGCAAGAGGCAAAACCTGGTTAATCCTTGTTTAGAACCTGACACCTTCTTTGGGAAGGCTGCATGCATTTAGACAATGATGATGATAATGGATAGATAGATTGATACCAGTTCGATAAGAAAAACAAGTGAAAGAATTTTGATAACTTTTTAGCACATTGTGAACTGTAAACCCCTCCTCTTTCAGCACACCACAGGAAGCAAATTCTTACTAAAATAACACATTTTGCTCAAATAACCAAATCTTCTTACTAAGTTAATACTTCAGTAAGGAAAATGAGGCACTAACCCCATGAGCAGTAACTTCCCTATGAGGACTGTCCCCACAAGGAAAAGGAAAAGAGGCAAGAGACAGGATGAAAGTGCCAAGAGATGCAGGGGCTTGGGTGGGCAAAGATCCCTAAGGGGACGATGTGCACATTTGAGAGGAGGCGGAGCAGCCATGGGTGCCCTTAGCAGGTGAATAAATGGTGGGTGGAAAAGAGATGGTTACCAAGGGATTGGGGAACAGGGAGATATTCAGAAACAAATGCCAACCACTTCATAAACTCACTTAGAATCGATTGAAATCTCTCAAAGACGATGTTTAATTTGAAGCCGGCAATCAGCTAATGAGCAATTTACAAATTTAAAATGTTCAACAGCATGTGTAAATTAAAGGAAACATGTTATAAAAGACAGAGAAGACGTAACCTTCATCACTTAACTACCATGACTCTCAAATGTTCAGACACCTAAGTTTTTAAAAGCCTGTCTTCGTAAAATGTCCCCGTCTTAGTAAAAAATATTCTAACAAAATATCTAGCATTATTTTTAGCTAAGTAATAAAGCTTTTCTTTTATAAACAGAAACAATGAAATCTTTTTCTTTCTTTATTTTAGATGAACAAGGACATCTGAGGAAACAAATCATCCCAGAAGATTTTGGCACAGCCATCCTAAGTCTTACTGATAGCACACAGCGGTTGTTTTAAGTATAAAGAAGGACCACGGTTACTCACAGAAGTGGCTGGCACTGGTGGGCTGTTCCCAGTATTCGGAGCATCTGTGTCGTCCCTCTGCCAGGTCCAATTGTGTGCGCTCGAGAAATAAAGTCTAATTTTAATACCGAAGCAAACAAAACCTCAGTTCAAAGATGCCATGGGAAATTATATAACACACCCCTCTTCTCAAGTCAATCTCCATGGAGCCTCTGACACAGACAGAGGAAGTACCCTGACTCCTCTGGCAGACTGTAAGCAGCCCAGCTGAATCAGGCCGATCCTCACTGTTGGTTACTCTTTCCCACCTTAGTAATCACAAAGCATCCTTCTCTTTGTGTATCTGCCCTTCTTAGACCGGCATTCTGTTCATTCTAAATCTAACCACTCTTCCCCCAAGAGACCTGGGTACCCTTGTGCCCACAGATCTGGGGTGTGCATTGGGGGTGGGGCGGAATGTGATGCCCTGATGCTTCCTGGACCACAGAGCAGTAAATGTTACAGCGATGGAGTCTTCTCTAATATCTATTTATTCTCCTGTTCAAAATGGAACAAACATCACATCACATTTGACTTCTAGTAAAATGAAGTCACATTTATTTCACAGTGGTGAAAATAAAGTCCCAGGTGATGGAGAGTCTAGGAGCACCTGAGGACAACGTTCTGATTTTGCCTGCTCACCTAAAACAGCTCCTAGGACGCCCTCAACACCTCCTGGCTCTGCTCACAGTGCACACTCCTCTCCCTTTTCTGTTAATGAAATTGCTCCGTGTTCTCAGGGTCTTTATCAGCTAAGCCCTCACAGCTCTACTTTCCCAAAGATGGCGCTCCCTGTTCAGCCTCCAGACAAGGACAAGTCCCCATGGTGTGTATGCCTCCTCCCCTAGGATACAACAAGCACCTGAAGAATTCTTTGCAGTTCTGGGGTTCTGCCTGTTTGAGTACAGATTGGATCAAATTTCTGGCCCCTTTATACTCCAGGAACCTGAACTCAAAACGCAAGGTTCTGGCTAACTTAGTCAATGAAGAGATAAAAAAACACATGTCATTCAGTTGAGCTAAAATATGAGATCATTGTGCTAAAAACAGGTCTTGTTTCAAAGAATCACAGACAGTTCAAGTCACCATGACACATTAATAGTTGCAGATCTTACAATTTGAAAAGCTGGTAGCTTCTTGGCTTCAGTGTTGATGGGTGGGGTCCAAAAACATAATAAAACATTCAGCCAGGCACAGGCGACTACCCTTCCACTGAAGAGGTCATTCTTACATAATCTGCCTCTTGAAGAAGTATTTCAGCCCGTTACAATATCCTGAATCCTAATGTCTTACATGGGGACTATTAATGTCAACAGGAACCCTTCTAAGGCTAGAAGCCCTTGGACATTCTATCCAATTTGCATCTCATTACACAATTTCACAAAAAGGAAAAATACCTTTTTTATGAGCAAAGTATACCTTAGAGCTGCGACACACCTCTTACTTTTAAAGTGGCAGAGACACCCTCAGCCAAGAGCATTTGTTATCTCGCTGTGCAGGAATGCATAGACCCTTGATTCTAGAGCCTCAGACTTGGGCCCAAATGCCTTCCCTCCTGGAACACACTGTGGTGGTGGGTACGGCAGCTCCTCTTGGCACGTTCCAGGGGTTCAGTAAATAAGCAGTAGGGGAATCATGTTTTCTCTCTTTACTATTTTTGCGTAAATTGAGTTTTATTTCTAGTTTCCGTTATGTAAAAATAGCACACAAAGTCATGGAGCATTATGAATAAACTGTCCAGTTACCCAAGAAGTAGCATCTCTTCTCCCTCCAGCGGCTGTGTTAGAATGAGTTGAAAGCCTCATCCCCTGCTGTTAATGGTCTCATAGTGAAACAAGGCTGTGTGTGTTTTAGGTACTCCTAAACCACATAATTGCCGTGACTAGTTTTTAAAACTTCTAGGCCAGAAATCTAATTTCGTGGGTTGACATGTTTTTAAAAGTTGGTGTAAACACAGTCCATCCATTGAAACAAGAGTAACCGTCAGCTTGTCCAGTTTGCACTGACAGGACACTCTGTCCTATGAAAAGATCATATTTACTTCATTTATATTTACCTGGCAGAGCTGAGAGACAGCTGTTTAGACAAACAGGAAGGGGGCTGGCTAGATAGGCAGGGCTGACTTTATTTGTAGTGTCTGGCAGAGACTACCTGAAGTGTTGCAGTATTCTGCAATAGCACCAGAGCTAACTACTGAAACAGGACCATGATATGCAAGGATTGAGGCTCAGTAAACTCAGTGCCCATATTTTATGCTAAAGTCTCGGCCACATTCTTACTCTTGGAGCTGGTTTTTCCCCTCCATCTCTCTCTGGCACACTCCAGGTATATGAACCTTCCAGTGAGTCCACTGCCCATCACTTACTACAACTGTGAGCTAAATTCTATACAGGACTCCTCTTTAACTCAGTAAGACCAAACAGCTAACAGTTTTTCAAGTGCTGAGATCTGTAACTAGGAGAGTGTGATCCAGTCACTGTTGTGTGAATCTTCCATAAACCCTGCATAGCATCCCAGTGAAGAGTGCCTATACACTGTGTGTACACACAAGGATTCAAACTGTTTCCTATAAGTTCAAGTAATTCCTGGTCCTGGTGATCATCTGAGAAGGCCAGGTAAACATGTCCTGGGACTTCTGAGTGCGTTATATGTTTTAAATCCTCTCAATCCATCTTTATTTTTGGTTGACATAAATGCATGACAACATATTTTTTTCTAAATATAGCCCTCCTGTTCCAACACAATCCCTACCAACTTCAAAATTTACAGGACAGCTGAGTGGGAATATTATTTTATACTCTGGAAAAAATATGCTCAAGCATACTAGAGAGCTCACGAGCAATATTTTTTAAAGGCATGCAAAACTGGTCAGCTCCAAATGTCAACAGGCAGTTTCTGCAGAGTGCCTGTCCACGCTGCTGTACTGGAAGGCTTCTTCTCTGCTTATCCCTGCAAAGCCAATCTGCAGACATGGCTGTTTGGATTCGGGAGTGGACTCTGTCACTGCTCCTGTCACCTCTGGGTCATCAGGGGACGTGGCTCTTTAGTCAGAGCCCCAGTCTCTGTTGCTCTTTCTCAGCATCATCTTCCTCCTAACACCTGCTAAGAGAGTTTCGAAGAGAATGCGCGGCAAGGGGGCAGCCCAGTTGAGAACATCAGAGGTTGACCATGCAGTACCCAGAAAAGAACTGGGCAACCTGAAGGCACCATTAACAAAATGGGAGTGTAAACTTCAAGTAATGAGCCCTCCCTTTTCCTCTTGGTTTCCTGTCTCTTTCCTTGTGTGTTTTGGAGTAGAAAAGAATTACGAAGGGAGACCTCAAAAGGCTGCCTGGGGGGCAGTCAGCACTAAGTACATTTTACTGAGTTGTGAGCTTTTGTAAACAAATCAAAATATTCTTATTACCTTTCAGAAGGCTGGGTGTTTCAAATGAAGGCAGAAACTGTAATGAGCAAACAGTTTTCAAGAATAATTTACTGCAGATGAAAAAGGGGGGAAAGCTTATTTTTCTACTTTTTATGCAGTCTCAGAACCATGATAAACTCAAACATGCTTTTAGAAGAGAGTCGCTGTTACATTCTACCCTCCTGGACTAACTTTCCCTAGCTAGTGATTAAACAGACTTTAACAGTTCAATTTAAATGCAGAACTTAGACCCAAAAGGTATCTGTGATTATGGTTCATGCATAAATTACAAAGTTACAGAAAAATTGCCTAATTAGCTCAAAGACACAGTTGTGATCAAGTACCTGGATCTGGCTGGGCAGACGCTTGATCCATTCCTTGGTGAAAGCAGTTACAGGTAGTTAGAAGCCTGTCTCATTTCCATTCGTTCTGGCCCGGCTGAGTTCAAGCAGTAGACAGAGGTAGCTGCGAGCAGTGAGGGCACACCCCAGCTCCAAAGCTGTTGTCTTGGGCTTAGAAATAGCCCATTAAAACCCCGAGTGAAGGGGGCATCTTCCGCCTGTGTGAGGCACCGTTAGCGGCCACTACAGCTGCTTCTTTGAGGCAAGCCATGATTTCAGATCCGCCTCAGCAACTCTTCAGAGGATTCTGCTTCAGTGAGTAGAGGCAGTATCCTCGCAGAGAGTCTGAAATCATCCTCAAGAAAACATTAACATTCAAAACGAGTGCAGGGCAGAGCATCACAGGGTATTCCCGCACCCTTTCAAAATCAAAGCCATAAATCTACCTATGCCAGTGTCTCCTCTATTGATTGTTGACACTGCTCCTCTTGGGGGATGTCAATTAGCACCTTGCAGCAACCAGCCCTCCTATTGATTGTGGTGTCTGACCTTCAGGCCAAGTCTGTCATAGGCAAGGGCATTGCATAGCATTCGAGAGACTAACATCCCTTTCCCTAAAGAAAATAAAATGACTTCCAGAAAACAGAAAGAGAGAGAGAGAGAGAGAGAGAGAGAGAGAGAGAGACTTAAAATGACCAAATCATATTTTTACCATCTCCATAAATTTGCTAGTGTGGAAGTACCAAGTATTACATCTCTTTGGCCAACCAGGACAACTGTGACTTTGACTGCCCCACCTCCACCCCAAACAGGCCACCTGAGGACACTTGGTGAATAAAACAGGGTTCCGTGAAGGCAATTGTCAAATTTAGACTCTAAATGCATGGCACAGTCCTCAAGTTATTTTCCATGATATTTTAGGCAAAATTCTTGTTTTTATGGAGAAAACTAAACAAAACAAACAGAAAAAAAAAGAAAAGAAAAAAAAAACCAAACCACTTCTCTGGAAATATTTCAGTGTAAAATTCCTAAGGAGGAACATCGCTTGGTTTTATTTGGTTTTGGGTTTTTGTTCTTGTTGGATTTTTTTTTTCTTGATAACTCACCCCTTTCCACGTTGAAGTGGAGGCACCGTCAGCAGCTCCACGACTGACCACCANAGTGATGACGGCAGGATAGCAAAGCCATCTCTGTGCCTGTCTGTTCTGCTGCCTCATCCCTGGAGAGCCAACACCATTACTAAGCAGCCCCAGAGACCTAGGTAGAGCTCTTGCCGTGGAAGGCAGCTTTATCTGTGAGCATCAGGCAATGACCTGAGGATGCCCCAGGCCCCAAGGCTCACAGAATCCTGGTAGCGTCTTAGGGCCCAACCCCAGAATCAATATGTGGGCTGTGTCACCTCAAGAAAACATAAAATCTTTCTCCTGATTTGAAGCTCTTTTTCTTTTCAATTAGTTTTACTTAACCCCCTTTTCAGATGTCTCTCTCCCTCCCTCCCTCCCTTCTCCTCTCACTATAAAACAATACTATAGATAAAATCTAACAGAGAGCTATAATTCCATACTGATGGTTTCTCAATTCCTTCCTCCCTTCTTCCCTCCCTTCTCCCCTCACCAGGAAACAATATCGGAGATAAAATCAACAGCTACAACTCCATTCTGATGGTTTCTCCTGTGCTTCAGCCCACTGACACACAGCGGATGAGGGTGTGGCCTGTCTCAGCAGTGCTAACAATACGATACGAGGGAACATTCTGACCCACCCTCACTCATGTATTTAATTAGCCCACGTGGTCAGAGTCGTGGGGCCAGAAACAGCCTGCTTACAGTAGCTTGCCCTGCCAAAGAAGCCTTCTCTTCAGATACCTAATAGCCTACAGGCTGAGAGGTGGAATCTGAAAAGACCCAGTGCTACCCTTCAGCAACTCCACAGGTGGAAACCATCCATCTCTGTTTGTTAGAGCAATGAGCCTTGGCCTATGTTTGCAACTCTCCAGGGGGAGTTAATTCTCAGCCCCTGGGGCAACCTCTGTGTAAGCTAACTCTTTCTCCGCTTGCCTAGTCTAAGTGGGTTGATACATTTCTTTCCCTCTGTTCTTGCTCCAAAAAGTCAGGCATTAGGCAAAGAACACCTGCTCAAGCTTTGGGCTTCTACTTAGAGTCAAGGTTCACTGTTTCTTTGGGGAAAACAAGTACAATTTGAACGATTGAAATCAGCTCTTCATTTCTCCATGCAGCTATGTTGCATGAATCATCATAAATTCTGAAACAATAAAAATTTATTCAATGCCATTTAAATAGTTCACAGTAAACCCTATGCCTTTAGCCTTTAATATTTAAGCTCTTCTCTGAATTCTTTCCAAACTCTATGTCCCCTAGTCTAGGTTTTAAATGGGGACCTCAGAAGGCTGTCCAACGTTGTGGGATTGGGATGTGATAATCTGATTTCCTGATACACAAATTGTTGTATGTTATACTTCCATTTATAACCACTGGAATTTCAAGACTTCTGCCTGAGATTTCAATTCAGTCCCTCAATAGCCACAAAGATCAGGGGCTCCTGTTAGTTAAAAATCTGCTTTAAGGACATGGCCCATATCCTGATTCCAGGTATCATCCGGGAAGATCTTCCATCTCAGTCCTCTTCTCTCTGTCTTGTGCAGCATTTTTCCTTGATATAGACAATGGATGTGCAAAAAGAGCTTCCTAAGCCATCAGGTGCATGCTCATATACACTGTTATTTATTGCACTTCTTCCTGACTCTGGTTATGTTTTTAAAACAAAATTGAGTAAATTGTTGGTTTTTCTTCAAAATCTTTGTTCTTATAACTAAATTCTGTATTGAAGAAGTATTTGCACAGCCAAGTGTGATGGTGCATGCGTCCAATCATTTATCTCAGAATGCTTAGGTGATATGGGTTCTCGGTTCCTATTGAAGCTTACTAGAGTGTACACTAGACAACTCTGGGAAGGATGCAAACTAGTCAGAGCCCGAGGAAGCCAATGTCTAGCTATGGTCCCTGAGCTTCCTCACTGACAAGGCCACTTACACTAAATTCCATTTGTAACCTCGCCCTTCAGTGCTGATCCCTCAGACATCGGCATTCTGTTTTCACGTCTCTGCCCGCTCGATTTCACAGGATCACAAGGTTCATCATTGCCTCAAGCAAACAAACTCCATTAGCGTTCATTTTCTTTGCTCGTGGTAGCTTTGGACATGGCTGACCACTCATTTCAGAACACATGGGCTAAAGGGACTGGCAGGATCGGATGCCTGGGCCCCTGGGGGCTTCTCCTTCGATGATCCCTCTATTTGTAACCTCTAAGCCTTCTGGTATTCAAGCCAAGTGTGTCTCATGCAGCTACCAGTAAACGAGGCATGAAGAAAAAAAAGCTAGCAGTCTGGGACACGGCCTCACAAACTCCTCTTCTTTCAATCCATACAAGAGATGCAGGCCAGTTTATGAATGTGTCCTTGGTTAAAAAATAACAAAATAAAAAAGTATACTGTGTGACATAAAAAATTTATTTTTGAAAAGCTAAATTAGTGTAATTTCTAAAACCTGTTTGAGTTGCTCAAGCTTAAGTGTGAGTTTAGGTAGCCATTCATCTATCTTTGCAACTCTTGGAAGGTTCAGAGTACAACACTCCATTCTTATGAATTAGGTAGTCCATAGATGAGTGTTAGCAGCTCACACTGGCACCTCATGGTTTGATATTTTCTTGAATGTGGTTCTGGGCACAACACATGTGTTCTACACTGCATTCTGAGTGAGTAGCCGATGCCTCCAGTGCTGGGAAGGAGTCTCGACAAGGATTAGGGTCAAACAACACTGTGACTTATGGGAATGTATCAGATAGAAATAAAACACTGAATGCCCGGAGATGTTACATTGGTCCTTCTTTACTCCTATATAAATTAAATTAAGAACACATATGGAAAGGTCCAGCCACGTGCTAATGGAATAGTTGTTCTTTTACCCTAAGGAGCACTTTCACAAAGTACGCAGCAGCACTTCTATTTACAGACAATATTCGCAACAGTTTAGGCATTTAAGGCTCCCATTATGAACCCGTCACTGTTCAAATGTCCCACAGTTAACAGAATTGTGGGCAATTTTATTCCTTCAAAATGACTTTTAAAATAATAACAATCTTGTTAATGGCTTTGAAATACTTAATGACTTCAAAATGTCATAGAAAGTGCCAATTAAAGTTTTATCCTCTCTCCCCGACTGTATTTCTGTGCCATCATTTTGGACCCACACTTCTGTTCTGTCCAATAGCTGCATTTTGGAACGGAAGACCTACTGCTGGAACAGTGAGCACACTGAGAAGCCCAGGGCATTACGATGATTGAGGAAGTGAAATACCATGACCCCAGGAGTAACTGACCGATT
>LOEQ01016140.1:0-13878 GCA_001685075.1 Bramus lutescens | reverse complement strand
GAAAGAAAGCATCTTCAACAAATGGTGCCGGCAGAACTGGATGTCAACCTGTAGTTGAATGAAAATACATCCATATCTATCACCTTGCACAAAACTCAAGTCCAAATGGATTAAAGACCTCAATATTAATCTGATCACACTGAACCTGATAGAAGAGAAAGTGAGAAGTAGTCTACAACCTGTCTTTTTAAATGCAAATGTAATGAAGCTTTTATTACTAAAGCTCTGGATTTCAGCATGAAATCAGGCATGGTGATTCCTTCAGCGGTTCTTCTCCTTTTCTTGGCTTTTTTATCCTAGCTTTTTTTGTGTCTGTTTGTTTTTCTATCAGAAGTTGAGAATTGTTCTCTAAAGGTCTTTAAATAATTATAATGGAGATTGATGGGGATTTCATTAGATCTTTAGATTCTTTTTGTAAGATGACCATTTTTACTATGTAAATCCTACTGACCCATCTTTTGATATCTTCCCCAGTTTCTTTTTTCAAAGACTAGAAGTTTTTATTATACAGTTCTTTCACTTTCTTGGTTAGAGTTACTCCAAGATACTTTATATTATTTGAGGCTATTGTTAAAGATGTTGTTTCCCTGGTTTATTGTCAGTGCACTTATTATTTGTACATAAAAGGGTGTGGTGGCTTGAATAGGGATGGCCTCCAAAGACTCATGTGTCTGAATGTGTGGCTCATTAGAGTGGCATTATTAATAGGTGTGGCCTTTTTGGAGGAACTGTGTCACTGTAGAGGCAGGCATTGAGGTCTCATATGCTCAAGCTATGCTTAGTTTGGTACAGTCTCCTTCTCTGGTAGACGCTCAACTCCTTCTTCACCACCATGTCTGCCAGCATGCTGACATGTTTCTTAGCACAATGGTAATAATGGACTAAACCTCTGGCTGTAAACCCAGCATAATTAAAAGTTTTTCTTTATAAGAGTTGCTGTAGCCATAGTGACTCTTCACAGAAAAAGAACCCTGACTATGATAGAAATTGGTACTACAGACTGGAAAATTACTATGTTAGGCCTGACCATTCCTTTATTTAGAGGAATATAAACTTTGGGAATTTGGATTAGAAAAGCAGTTGAATGCTTTAAGTGGGTTTTAATAGGCTCATGTTCTACTAGGAACATGGAATACAGTGGTACTGAGCATGATATGAACTGTGGAGACCGGGCTCAAAAGCTTTCAGAGGAGTAGTTTTTTATGTGGTTTAGAGACTAATCTTGTGATATTTTGGCAAAGATTGTGCCTGATTTTTGCCCTTTACAAAATGTGTGCCTGAGGCATAAGTGAAGAATTTTTGAATTAATTCCATTGGCAGAGGAAGTCTCAAAACAACCTAGTGTAGACTCTATTGTGTGGTTCTCAGTATTCACTCTTATAAAGAACTATAATGAAAAGGAGCAAGTTGGTCAAGGAAAAATATAACATGTACAGACTGAGGAGAAAAGGGAAACTAGAAAATAGAATTGAGATAAGTCATAAGTTTAAGATGATAAACAGACTATGGAATGGAATAAAGGGAGTCTTGTCTCAGGACCAAGACTCTACCCAGGCAAGCTCCCAACATGTAAAAAAGGACTGCTTTGATCCAGGCATGGTAGTCCATGGCTTTAATCTCATCACTCTGGGGGCAGAGACAGGCAAATATCTGAGCTGGAGCCTAGCTGGCTCTACACACAGATATTCTAGAAGAGCCAAATTTAAGCAATGAAAGAAACCATGAAAAACATAAAGCTAATAAAGATGTAATTGAGCAAAGTGACCATGTTCCAGCTGCAATAAGCAAAAGAATTTGGTCATTTGGTTCTGGCTTTAGAGTCATGAATAGAAGAAAGGGGCTATAGAAGCTCCCTCTGTGGATAAAAAAGAAAAAGCCACAGAGATAAGTCATGTTGCAGAGGTGTTCCTGCATTGGGGCCCAGAGAGGTAATTGTGTGAAGCTATGAAGGTGAAGTCTAGATTGCCTTGGACATCCCAAGATGCTAGAGATGGTCAAACTTGTGATACTTGTGACAGAAAGCTGCTAACAGGGCATGGGACCAGCAGTATGTTGAGTCACCAAATCTGAAAGGACTTGAAGATCTGAAGAGTGTTTTGACATCAGACATGAAGATGCAGAGTTTAGAGTTTTCCTAGTGGGTTTTCAGTCTTGCCTTTCTCCGGTATTTCCCCAAAATCCCCCATTTCCTCCATTTTAGAATGGTAATGTATATCCTCTGCCACTGTATGTTAGAAGTATGTGATCTTTTTTATTTTGATTTTATACAGGGTTAAAGGTAAGAGTTTCACAAGAGATTCTGACCTTTGATTTTTTTTAAATGTTGCTGAGACTGTGATAGGCAGTGGGGTCTTATAAAGTTGGACTACATGCAATTTACATTATGTTATGGCTTGGAAGCCATGGAGGGTAATGTTTAAATAGGTATGGCCCCCCATAGACGCACATGATTGAATGCTTGACCCTTAGCGAGTAGCACTATTTGAAGGTGTGGCGTTGATGGGAAAGTGTGCCAGTATGAGTGTGGGCATTGAGATCTCATATGTTCAAGCATTGCCCAGTATGATACACACAGGCAGTCACATTCTGACTGCAGATCAAGATGTAGAACTCTCCTCCTGTACCATGTCTGCCTGTATAACACTATGCTTCTTACCGTGATAGTGAACTAAACCTCTGAAACTATAAGTCAGTCCCAATTAAATGTTTTCCTCATGGTGTCTCTTCATAACAATGGAAAACTAACTAAAATAGAAGACTACTGATATATTTTCAACTAACCTTGTAACCAACCATTTTGTTTAATCACCTCTAGAAGTTTCTTGGCAGAAATATTAAGCATTGTAAATAGTGATGTTTTGAATCTTTTCTTTTAAATTTTTGTCCCCTTGATCTCCCTTAGTTGTCTTATTGTTCTAGCTAAAAGTTTAAGTTGAATAGAATTGAATAGATATATAGAGAGTGAACTTGTTCCTGATTTTTGCAGAACTACTTTGAGTTTCTCTACATTTAATTTAATGTTAGCTATTGGTTTGCTGTATATTGCCTTTAATGATTTTATCTCTTGTGTATGTCCCTTGTATACCTGATGTCTCCAAGACTTTTATCATGAAAGGGTGGTTGATTTTGTTAAGGCTTTATTCACAGTAGCCAGAAATTGGGAAAAAAAATAAATGTCCCTCAACTAAAGAATGGATAAAATAAAATGTGGTACATTTGCAGAATGGAGTATTCAGCTATTAAAATAATGACATCATAAAATTTGCTGGCAAATGAATGGAACCAGGAAAGATTATCCTAGGAGAAGTAACCAGACACAGAAAGACAAACATAGTATATTTTAACTTATAAGAGGATATTAGTCATAAAATAACCATACTACAATCCATAGATCCAGAGAAGTTAAGTACCAAGAAGGGCTCAGGGTGGGGGACACATGAATCCCACAGTGGAGGGAAAATATTATAGACACCAATGATGGATGGAGGGAGGGGTCTGGATATGAGGATGGGAGCAGTAGGGATCAGATAGGGGAAACAGTGTGGAGGGGAAGTATATTGGGAGAGACAATTTCAATGGGAAGAGGGATCTCTGGGATGAGATAAAAAAAAAACCTAGTGCAATGGAAACTCCCAGGAATATATGAGAGTGACCCTAGCTGAGTCTTTTAGCAATGGAGGATATGGCATCTTAACTGTCCATCACTAATTATAAGGCAAGAATTCCAGTGGAGATATTGAGAAATCAATACAGCTGCAAAATCATCAACCTACAATTTGTCCTGCCTACAAAATGTCTTGGGAAAAAGCTGTGCTGAAACTGTGGGAGTGGCCAACCAATGACTAGTCAGTGAGAAACATACCATGACCACTGACCCCTCCCTAACCCCTGACACCGACTAGAGGACCATGACCCAAAGACTGGATAGAACCAAACATGAACGACAAATAAATAAATGAAATAATTCTTTTTGATCTTCTGCTATATTCATAGATTGGTGCCTATCTTTACTGTCCTCAGACTTTCTTCACCAGAAACTTGTAGAAACTGGTAGATGCATAGACTCATAGCCAAACATTAGTTGGAGTTAAAGAAATCCTAATGAAGATGGGGAGAAAGAATTGGAAGAGTCAGTGGGGTAAAGAGCACAACAAGAAAACCCACAGAACCAACTAATCTGGACCCATAGGAGCTCATAGAGAACCAACAACCAGAGAGCTTACCTGGAACTGACCTAAGGAGGAGTGAATGGGGTATAGAAGAGAGGAGGTGGAGAGGAGAGACTGGGAGGAGAGGAGGGAGGGAAAACTGCGGTCAGGATACAAAACTGTTGGGTCCCTCGAGGACAGACCTTCGCACCTCCACTTGATCTGTTTTGCACTCTTGCAGTTGGTTGAAAACAGGAACAAAAACAGGAGCAATCTGTTGTTTTCAGCAATGTTNNCAATCTGTTGTTTTCAGCAATGTTTCTAAGGATGTTCACCTCTAAAGCCATTGAGTTAAGGTGATGAGCTTCCTGCTTTTGCTGGTTTGGCCTCCCCTGCTGAGGGCTATATATACTGTGTGAGAAAGTGGAATAAAGGGCTTGTCTGCAGAACCTGAAGTTGTGTTCTGTGTTAATCCCGATGTCCCTCACTCAGAAGAATGACAGTTGTCATACTGGCATGGCACAAAACCTAAATAAAAAAAACCCTGTTAGCACTAGAAGGGGAACAGGGGAACATGTTGAGGGCATATGGCAAGAGTTGGGAGGAGTTTGGTGGGTATACAATATTCAGTAGTAATATCAACAATAATAACAATAAAGACAATAATAATAATAATAAATGCTCCTGCAACAGGAGAATTGGAGAACAAGAGTAAAAACAACATAGAACTTTATGGCTATTTCAGTACTGCTTTTGCTTGTATGGGTTGTTTTTTTTCTTGGTGGGTACAATTTTTCCACTGCTTTTCAGAGATCTTACAAAATTAGTGCAGAAAGTTTTGTGTTTGTTTTGGAATTCTCAAGGAGACAGCTTCCAGCTTCCCAGTCTGACATCTTTCCCACTCGACTGCCACTCTTCCAGTGCACCTGTTTTTAAAGCCATCCTTCTAAAACACATTAGCAAATAATGACATGACAAAAATGTTTTTGAAGGTTTAAAACATTCCAGAGACACACTGCATATTCCATAATTTTCCCAGGGAAGGATAGTTTTCATTTTGTGTACTTAATTATTGAACTTGAAACTTAGTGAGTGTTTTAATGAATGAAAATATGCATCATTCTTGTTACAGATTATTTCAAACTCTCATGAAAAGTGGTGTTAGGGGCTGCAGACCACCTCAGACCCTGAACTTTCTATGACCTTTTGCCTGCAGGAGTAAACAACTTGTTTTCCTATGCTTGCAGCTGCTCTGTGCACAAAACCCTCATGATAACAAGGAAGTGGTTTCTGGTGGGCTTGCAATAGAACATCCTGAGAGCTAAGGTGTGACCACTAATCAAGGAGAGCACTATATAAGCTGCCCTGAAACACAATAAAATTGGCATTCTTGCTTCAAGAGTGGCCTGTGTCTCTATGTGTTCTTTTCTCTCCAGACCCTTGCCCAACCGCAGTTCCAAGGGGTGTTTTTATAAAAGTTCAAGGTGGAACTTTTATATTCTGAAATTTGTACTGTGTGTTAAATAATAAATAGATGCTTTTAATGTAAGACACATTTGTTATTGCCATAGTCTAATTTTCCCAGCTAATTTTCATACTACAGTATAAAATTTAAGTTTATTTCCACCTGAGCATATTAAGTTTGCTAGTGTCTCTATATTTCTGTTTTCTGTCCTCTTAAGCCAGAAAAAATGTATTTATAAAATGGGAAGTACATTTGCATGTTTGTTATTTATTACCCTTTTCCTTACAAAGCCTGGCTGTTTGTAGGTTGTCGGCACAGACTGCTGCACCCGCTGGGGGTTGATATTGTCAAAAGTATTCTTCTAGGCTGTGCTTCCCAGACTGACCCCTGAATTCATCAGATTCGTTGCTTGCTGACCTGACCTATTGAGTGAAGAGATTTTTTATTTATTCATTCAGTGATCACTTCAGTACACATTAATTTCTCCTCAAATCCATTCTTACTGTAAATTGAGCAAAGAGGACAATTTGCATGCCCAAATGAGTGAAAATATTCAAAGCTACAAATTTTCTTGAATTTGGCAATATTTGAAGAATGTTGAAACATCATATCTACATGCTTATTGAACCCACTATCAATGTACAAGAAGTATTTCAGAGACCTTACACTCTTAGTGAAATATGTGGGAGACCCTGACCTCAAGCATGAATAAAAATAAATGTTCTCAAAATATAAATGGTGTAATTATCTTAATCACATAGGCCTTTAATGGCATAGTCATCTGTTTTTCATGTGTCAATAACTATCATTTCAAATATTTGTGTATGATGTATTATATTTGTGTATTTGTCCATAATTTAGCTGTGAAAGTACAGGTACACACACACAAACACACACACACACAAAACAACATATATGTGACAGTCAAAAGAATAACCTCTGTTCTAAGTGTCCACTTTCCATCTTATCTGAGACTGTGTATTGTATTGCTGACTGCTGCTTATGATAGACTAGCTGACCAAGAGCCTACATGGATTCCCATGCTTCCATCACCCATTTCACCGTGCAAGCACTGGGACAGCAGATGCTCAATCACTTTTCTGACTTGGCTTAGGTTCTGGAAATCTGAACTCAGGTTGCCATGCGTGCATGGCAGGAAGTTGTCACACTGAGTTTTCCCATGAATAAATACTATTCTATCACTCCTTCGGTATTAATATTTCCCCATTACAGCTAGTATCTCCAAGAGCTAGATCTTAAATAATTCCTGGATAGTCTCTTACATCATCTATGGAAAAATTTGCAAAACTGAGAGCTATAATATTTATTTCAAAAATATCAATTTTGAACATAATTGCATGTGATATAAGTTAATGGTTTATGAGAGACTATTCAATACCATTATATTTGTAATTGCATACATATTTCCAAATCATATGCATTTTGAAGCTATTTTGATATCAATCATCTCACTTTTATAATAGTTTGGTGCAGTTGATGACTAACGCTTTAAATTACCTTTTTTACTGATGATTAAGTTTAGTAAATTTAGATATAAGAACAAAGATTAGCAGCTAATAATTAGTAGTCTCAGGTCTTAACCTGCCTTCTAACTCTAAGACATCTTTATTTGTTCCAAAACACCAAGGAGCCTGATAACTGTTACAGAGCCTACTTGCAATGGAAAGTTCTACACAAAATATTGAAAGTAACTCTAGCTTACTATAGTCAATAACTTCTGTTTAAATATATTATTTGGCATCCCTGTCATAATTGTAAGGATTGTAAGCCACATAGCTTTGCCCTGAAGAGCTTCCAGAAGATGAAATAGATAAATTATAGAAAAAATATTTAAGTTAGGAAATGAGGTAGCTCAGCAGCTAAAGGCACTTATAGCCTAGCATGAAACCTTATATTCAATCCCAGTGTTCCTCATGGTAAAAGACTCAAAATATTTTGTCTCACATCTACACATATTCCATGGAATGTACACCACACACACACACACACACACACACACACACGGTAAATAAATAATACAATTTTTGAAAAAATAATGTCTTGATCAAACTCTTAGAACTTTTCAATCCCATAGCCTAGCAAAGTACAAAATCTGCTTTGTAATGAAGTCAACCATAATATAGCTAAAATTGTACTCTCAAGTGGTTGTTGAAGAAAATTTTATAATCTAGTGTGGAGAATTACAATGTTTTTGAAGAGCATTTTTATGTAAATGAGAAAACCACAGAAATACAAAGGAAAAACAAGCATTCCAAAAGTCTGAGTAAAATATTTAGCAATGGAGTCATTGTGCTCAATGTAATATTAATATGCAAAATAGGGTTTGTGTTGACCCTTAACTACACATTTCAGAGCACTGCATGCTTGAARTTCCTATTTCCTTAATTACCATTTAGAAATTGCTGTGCAGGTAATGTCAACAGTGAGTGCTGGAGTTCCATGAAAAGCAGGAAATTGTGGAGATTTGGATGGTTATATTCCTCAATCATCACTGAGAATTTTTCTTTATGAACCAGGAAAAAGAAAGAGAAAACTAATCTTATCCTTAAAGAACTTCGTACACATTCTCTCTGACTTTGAATGGAGCCATCTTGACCATAGGCATTCATCAACTGGTCACCTCTAAATTTTAGTGGAATGACATAGACAATATGCATCCATGATGGATCTCTCATTTTCTTAGATGCAGCTGCTCATTTTTTTAGATATCCAATTTCAAACATGATAGACCCTCCACAGTGGTAGCTGATGTGTTCCAGGCTAGATTCTGCAGCACGCTAATAATATTATCAAATGTATGGAAAATATAATAAATTATGTTAAAAGTTCATTCATATGTGTAAGTCATTCATATTTCATGTAAAATAAGACTGAAGATATACCTAAACAGTCATTATCCTAAAACAACAAATTTACCTCACTTGTTCTTTTTAAAGAAGACTTGATATATAATGTGACCCCATAAAAGAACTGAATAGAAGGCAGAAAAAAAAAAAACACATATCACAATTTCCCAACTAGTCAGTGGAGAAATTGAGAATAAGTAACTATATTTGTCAGAACTAACAGAATATTATATGTAAACCTATGTAATTTGTGATCATATGTAATGTAAATTATAGATTAGTATGTCAATGTACATATATGTATATGTGTAAATATATATACACATTTATAGCTATGCGTGTGTGTGTGTGAATTCAAACATATCCATATGTGTAAATGTATGCATGTGTTTCTGTGTGTATATGTATGTATATGTATATGTACGTATGTATAGCAATTTATTAGTTTGACAATTACAGTCAGAGAGTGAAAACTTCCACAGTGTTTGTCTGTAGGTTGTGTTTATTGAAAAATGCTTGTATTTTCCTAAATGTAGGTTTATTCTAAATATTTCCACACAGGATGGGAATTATAAAGATATGTGATGGAATGTTATGAATGAGAGTTTCTGAAATAGTAGCCATTACTGCCTTGAAAGACAATTTAAGATAAAACCAGGTGCTGTTCTATATAAGACATTAACTGGAAGATAGAGGACAGAGAAAATTCTCAGGATAAATGCCTGGAAGGCCCTAGAGATACTGGCAAAATCCTTTGTTCACAGCTGAATCTGGATTCCCACATTCAGGGATGAAGACAACAGAGCAAACCTGATGAAGAGCTGTATTGATGAGCAAACATAACCCTTCTTGTCCAGAATCCATCCCTAATGTTAGCCATTGATGACCTTTCATATTCAGGGCAGACTTCCATCATCACTGCTCCAATCCCTGAGCCAGCTCTCTGCAAGCAGTATCATAGACAGGCTTAGGACTGCCCTTGACCAATGCCCCATGATCCTCTACCCACTAAAGGTAGGAGTAGTCATCAAAGAAACAAGCCAGATTGATGGAGGAGCTGATAACACAATGTTGTAATCAAGTTCACTGCACAGAAATTAGAATATATTAGAATGCTGACATAGGAGGATGAAAAATGTGAATAAGACCAACTACAAAACAGGAAAGAATGAAAAAAATAATTTGGAATCTTTAATGCTACATTATTAAGAATGAAGATTAAAATATCACTGTAGAAATCAGATGACAATTTCTTATATTTGACACATAGTTATCTTATAGCCTTACAAACCCACTGAAAATTGATGAAGTGCATTTACAGAAACAACAGTGTATGAACACTTGCAACTGCTCCATTCATAATCACTGCAAATTAGAGGAAAAATATCTAAATAACTTTGAATGGTTGAAGGATTAATTGGTAGTCAGCTACATAATGGAATATCTGGACAATAAATGAAAATTAATTATTGCACAATAACACAGCTTAATTGAAAATTAAAACATGTCATTTCTTAAAATGTAAGTTTAGAAGCTGGAGAGATGGTTCTCGGATTAAGAACACTTGATACAAAAGCTTGATGTGAGTTCAGTTTCTAGCACCCACATAGCAAACCCAATGTTCTCACTCGTCCTACTATAACCTCAGCACAGAGGGTCCAGAAACAAAAGGATCACTAGGGTTCACTGGCTACTTCACCTACCTTAAAAACGCAAGCTCCATTTATTTACAAGAGGCTTAGCAAGAGGCATGATCTCCAAAGGAATATCCAGAGTAATAAACATCCAATATTCCCCTTTGGCTAGCACGAGTTCATATAAGCACACAATTTTGCACATACATGTGCACAGACACCACACACACACACACACACACAGGTGCATACACATACACACAACGGAAAAGGAAGGAAGGGAGTGAGGGAAGGAGGAAGAGAGGGAGGGAGGGAGGAAGGAGGAAGGAAGGAAAGAAGGAAGAATGGACAAAACCAATAGAAAAGTCAACATTAAGAAGCTATGAAGCTATGTTCTGCTGTACTGCAGGCTTTCATTCACATGATAATCTCAGAAAGATGATATTAGAGAAAAGGGAACATCTGAGTACTTCTAAGGGCAACACACTATTGTAGAATGATGTGAGAGAGAACAGCAGAATGATAGAACTGCTTGCTCCACGTATGCTAGCATCTTCAGGGTTCTTGTATAAGCTGATTGAAGGCAGATCTGAAAAAGTGGGTTTACTATTTTGAATATAAAAGTCACCTATTAAATAATTCTCTAAAATCAGTTTAATATTAAAGAGTATCAATAGTGTTAATAATTAAACAATAAAGATATTCATCCAACTCTGAATGATGTGTATGAATGTACATTTAGTATGGTGCAGGAACACAAGTGCATGTGGGTACTTGTGCACACATATACATGTGATCAGAGAAGAACCTTGGGTGCAATTTCTTATGTGCCATCTGTTTTGGTTTCTTGTGACAAGTACTTCGTTGATCTGGGACTCACCAAGTAACCCAGTGTAGATAACCAGCCAATCTTTTTTCTGTTTCTCCATTGGGATTATAAGGATATACTACCATGCCCTTTTGTTTATGTGAATTCTGAGAGATTACACCCAAGACTTCTTGTTTACCATGCAAGCACTTTATTGAATCCCTTTTGGATGATCACCAAAAGGTAAAGGAAGAACAATGGGAATGCAGTACCTAAGTAAAGTGTTTTCCAGTGCAGCCATCTCTCCCTGACATTTACATGACAGCAAGTGTATTATTCTCCATTTGAATTATTGTACATATAGATGTTAGGTGTTTAACATAATCCACATGCAGAAGGAATATATCTATTACATTTTAAAAGTCAGAGTTGAACAGTTGTAAGATAATTTTAAATGGCTGTTCATGGGGTGGCTAAGCACAAATAATACTATCGATGTTCTTAGATGGCTCGGTGGCTAACATGATTGCTATTCAGCATTAAGATCAGAGTGTGGATGCATAGTATAAATGCTGGGTGACTGTAGCTCTCCACCTGCAGTTCTAGCCCTCAGTAGGTATAGAGGACAAACCACCATAGAAACTGGCTAGATGAACTACCCTTACCAGAAAGCCCTGGGTTCAGCTCAGTGACCCTGTGTCAAAGAAGTTGAAAGGTAAGTTTTGACACTAGGGTTGTCCTCTAACCTACAAATTCATGTCCTTGCATGTACACACATATATACACACATACATGTGCACGTACACACACAAATAGAAACAATATATTTGCAGAAAATAGACACTAAAATGATCATAGAAATACTAACATTTCTTATAAATTTACAATATATTGAATAACATTGACACATGCTGTTTTTACCATGAATTTTGCACATGTTTGCAGTAGTATGTAAGTGGCATGCTATGAAGACAATAAGGAGATGATAGGGAGATTGTATTCCACCTGATGACAAATATTGATTGTTAACTTGAAAGTATCTGGATTTGCTTAGGATACAAAAACCTGGTCACATATGTGAGTTTCAAGAGTAGGTTGTCTAAGGTGTGAAGACCCTCCCTCACTGTTGATAACACTACTCCATGAGCTGTGTTCTGGAGTAAATGAGGAGGAGAAAGGGAGTTGAGAATGAGGATTCACTTCTCTCTGCATCCTAATTGCACATGTTATGTGACCAGGCAACCTAAACTCATGCCAAAATACCTTTGCACCAATCAAATGTGAGCCAAAATAAACTTTTCATTATACTTAAGATGCAGTTTACATGTATTTTCTTACAACAATGAACAAAGTAATTAATAAAAAAGCCTTTCTATAAAATGTAATTTGTGATTTTAGCAACAGGAGATTGTAGAGAAAAGAAAACTGGAATGCTGTCAGCTGTCCCAGGGTTTTGATTTTGAACCTTCTAGCACAAGATAATGAGGTAAAAATTTACTTCCTCCTCATAAATCTTTGTCCATTTCATTTAAGCAAAACGACAAGAGCATGTCATATAGTGTGCAGACAATCAATGTCATTCTCTTTTCTTTGGCCATCGAGACAGGAAATGATCTAGAAGGAGGCTTTCCCCACAGCAGGCATCCTGAAATCAGGCATAGGGCAAAGACAGCTCACATTGAGTGGGCATTCCATACAAGTAACAAGTGTTATTTCAGTAGTAAAATCTAGCCTCCCTGATTGACAACTGCAATATAGTAGCATATACCACCTAGGGTAATAAGTTGTATATCTGTTCGTTATTAAGTAGAAATGTTTGCCCACTTGTACACACAGGGAGCTATGTTCATGGGGATTGTAGGCTTAATAATTTCACTTTATTCCCATGAGCCTCAGAGTTGTGCCCAAAACTCACTTGCTTTAGTATTCAAAGTTGATTCTCTACAGACTTTGTCTTTTGAAACTTCAAATTCTTGTGCAAACTTTAAATAACCAGGTTGGGAAAATAGTACTGATCTTCATTATATTCTGCTGTCCCTTACAAAGACACATATGTTACATTTTATTCTGAACTTGATCCAATTATTCAGCCAAGTGAATTTCAAGAGACATGTTATTATTATCCTATATCTAGAAAACAAAACAAATTAGCCTGTACTATATTTTCTTGACAATTAAAAGTCTTACACTAAATCCATTAATAAGTAGAAGATGGCTTTTCAGCCAATAAGGCTTGCTACAGAGCCTGGCCACCAAGCTCAGTCCCTGTAATCCACAGGGAGGAAGAAGAGAAATGGGTTCCACAGAACATGCTGTGACAGGCAAATGTAACAAATGTGCATACTCAATGAGTATACAGATGCAGAAATGTAAGTGGATTAACATAGATTTTTACCTTAGATGTCATTGGTGAAACAGAGCAGTTAGTTAAATGCTCGAATACTGAATGATAACCCTGAACATCAGACATCGATGACTTAGGAGATCTGACAGTGAATTTTACTCATTGCTGGACATCCTTTCAGAAGAACATATCATAGTCCTCAGAGTCGGCTGAGAGCAACCATTGAAACCAGCACTATTAACATTGTACTGAGTTTACCAAAAGTAATTTTCATTTATAATATGAGAAAAAAGACATGAAAACCAGAAAGCATATTTGGCCAAAATTTCATTTCCCAAGCAAATACACATTCACAAACAATTTTTAAGAGAGTAGATGTGCATAGGAAGCAAGCTGAGAGCAAGGAATCTTGAGCACTGACTTTTTTGGTGTGGAAGTTTGAGCTGTGAAATCCATGCCAGCACCCACTGAGATTTGATGGAATCATATTCACTAACAGAATCATATTGAGCCATAACACAAAAATTTCACTGTAGCAAGAAAGGCACTAGAACTAGAACTTGTTGACTTTCGTTGTTTGGTTATTGTTCATTTGTTTGTTAGGTTTTTTTT
>LOEQ01016139.1:0-13884 GCA_001685075.1 Bramus lutescens | reverse complement strand
AGCCATCTGTAATGAGATCTGGTGCCCTCTTCTGGAATGTAAGCATACGTTCAGACAGAGCACTGTATACATAATAAATAAATAAATCTTTTAGAAAAATGTCTTTAAAGAAACAGAGTACAGAAGTCATAGATTAAAGGAATAAAGATATTAAAATAAATATTAAGAATTAATAGAAAAAATAAGCCACATTGAGATGGAGAATACACAGAGAGTATGAATTATGCATATTATTGTGTTTTACTTGAATTTTTGACTGTA
The DNA here is from genome assembly GCA_001685075.1 of Bramus lutescens. Taxonomy (NCBI): domain Eukaryota; kingdom Metazoa; phylum Chordata; class Mammalia; order Rodentia; family Cricetidae; genus Bramus; species Bramus lutescens. The sequence continues at coordinate 13,623 of LOEQ01016139.1, read as the reverse complement.
AAGGAGATAAGTACAGAGAGACATTTCATTGTATGGGCTGTTAAGTTAAACCAGCATGTATATTATAAAGGTATTGTGACTTCCAAATTTGGGTCTAAGGATATGATGCTTTGGAAAAGAGCTTCCTCTCTTATTTCCACAGAGAATGAGAACCTGTGGATTGCTTCCAGACTGGTGAAGTTTGATGAAACATGACCTCTTAAAGGTCTCCTGAACACTCCCCAAAATTATTATGGCCAACAATCAGCAGGAAGCAGTATGGTAAAACTACAGCCATATTCCCAAATATTGTCTATAAGTGTTTCTTTACATTTAAAGGGGGATATACTATATAGATTTGCATTGTAATGAATCTTTGTTTATTGATACAAATTTAAGTTCAATTTTGTTATATGTATATCTCTGTTCTTAATTAAGGTATTGTGTTTGTGCAGCTCATTTAAAATGTAATGTAATAGTCAAGCTTGTAGTCATGCTTGTTAGATTTTCTAGATGTTTAGAGATGTATTTCAGTTAAATAAGTATTCTTCAAATCTTTCAGAGATCTTCAGGATATGGCATTTAAAATGTTTTAATAACTTAGGACTTTTCATAACAATGAGACCCCTCATCTCCTGGCAGCACAATCTACTTCAAGAGGGAGATGGGCATCGAAGAGGCTCCTTGGGGAGTTGGTTAGCCATTATGGCAAGAAACTGCTCTTGCCTGGACTGCTTGATGAACTAGACATGCAAGACCCACAGACTGCTGAACTTGCCTAATGGTGAGATGGACTTTTGGGGTTCCTGCTACATGAAAGGGTATGCAAAACATTCTGTAGGACACAGAAGAAAGTGACTGACAAACTGCCAATATAGATGAGACTATCTTTGAAATTTCCTGCTTCATGAAAAAGTCTGCTGGATACTGTAGGCCTGTGTAGTCTGAAGATGGATGCCTCCATGGTACAGAAGAATGTTGGGTGACTGTCCAGGCAGTGAGATGTTTCTGTCAATTCTAGAGTTTTGGAAGTTGCTTACAATGCACTTCCTGTTTACTTAGGTACTATTATTTCCTTCTGGAGTCTTTGATGGAGTTGAAGAATAAATAGTTATTATTACACTTTTCCTTAGTTATGACAAAAGACAAAGTAGATATAAATATTGTATCTGTAATTCTTGCTTAATAACTGTTTTGTTATATGCAATTTTACTATGTTAAAGTTAAAGTCTCCCTTTATATTTAAATAGAAAAGAGGANTCAATTCTAGAGTTTTGGAAGTTGCTTACAATGCACTTCCTGTTTACTTAGGTACTATTATTTCCTTCTGGAGTCTTTGATGGAGTTGAAGAATAAATAGTTATTATTACACTTTTCCTTAGTTATGACAAAAGACAAAGTAGATATAAATATTGTATCTGTAATTCTTGCTTAATAACTGTTTTGTTATATGCAATTTTACTATGTTAAAGTTAAAGTCTCCCTTTATATTTAAATAGAAAAGAGGAGGTGATGTGGGATTTCCTTGCTATTAATGATAATGTTATTACCATTAATGATTAAAGAAACCTCTCTTGGCCTGTTAATAGGGCAGAGCAGAGCTAGGTGCTGAAAACTAAGCTGAATGCCAGGAATAATAAGGGCAGAGTCAGAGAGATGCCATGGAGCCGTCAGAGACAGACATGCCAAAATTTTGCTGGTAGGTCACAACCTCATGTTGAGTCACAGATTAAAGGAGATGGGGTAAATTAAGTTGTAAGAGTTAGCCAATAAGTAGCTAGAGTTAATGGGCCAAGCAGTTATTTAATTAATACAGTTTATGTGTGATTATTTTGGGGCTAAGTGGCCAGGAACAAACAAGCGACCTCCTTCCAACACTGGCTTAGTGTTAGAGGCTTAGTCTTTTATCCTCATGCCTGAGAGCATGGTGGCGTACAGACAGACAGAATGCTGGAGGAGCTGCATCTGTATGGACAGGCAATAAAAACAGAGAGCACTGGGCCTGGTTTGAGTTTTTGAAACCTCAAAGTAACCTCCCCAGTGACACACTTCTTCCCATAAGACCACACCTACTCCAACAATGCCACAAAACCTAATCCCTGCCAAGTAGTGCTACTCCCTAAAGACCAAGCATTCAAATCTAATAGCCTATGGGGGTCATTCCTACTCAGACTACTACAGATGCTGTAGATAATCAGGTAAAATCGAGACTATAATAACAGGTGTTTTTCTCTGTCCCCTCATGTTAAAAATTTCAATGGATGCTGCATTTGTAAGAAAATATCCCAATTCTCCATGTTATTTTCCTAAGGTTATTTACATGTAAGTGCAATTAAATGTTGAATAAAATGAAGTTTTCACTCAGTAGTATAACTAAAATACTTTTATCAAAGGTTTGTTTTACATTTTAAAATGAATTCTATTACCTTTGTTAAATTTTAAAGATCATTCAAGGTGTAACTATGAAACTGACAAAATTTTCCAAGGTTAAAGCAATTTGACCAGGAACTTTCCTCACAAGTTTTAGCAGCCATTCCTTGCTAAAATGAAGTTATATAGATAGAAAGACATCACAAGTACCTTCTGCAGTTGTATTTCCTTACATAAAGACCTACTAATGCTACTTGAATATAAGCCTAGAGTATTTTATGTAAGTCTCAAGGATACCCCTAATAGAAGTCTAGCACTGGATTGGTGGATCATGTGATGACCAAAGCTACTTTTAACTAGGGATAATCAAATGCACTCTATTAGCTGTCAGGCAGGGCTCTTAGGTACATACATGTACAGGATTTAGGATGGCATCACCTAGAAAAACAAAGCTTCTTTCTTTGGTGTCTCTAACTACAGAATTCTTTAAGCAAGTGTCTATTATCACTTTGTGATAAAATAGAAGAAAATGTGCAATACAAACAGATGGAGCACATCCCTTCTTTGGAATTAGCAGAGCAGAGCAGGCCCAGTTGGACAAGGCCAGGATAATTCATATTTAGCCTAGAAATGCCCAGTTCAGAGTATTGGACATATTTCTATGTGTTCTGCTTTGAACTAATGACTATGCATGTCAGCTCACCCACCCAAGAACTAATCAAGAACAATGAACAAACAAACAAAAACCCCAAGCTAGTGTAACTTTATTGTTCAGGTCTTTACTTTAGCCCATGTGGGCCATATAAACATGATAGGACATGCACTTGAATATACTAAAGCTTCCGTTATTTTGTTTATGAATTCCCACCCTACCTGATGTAATAACTAGATCTGGTAGATTATAGGAACTCTGATAATTTACTGATCCATTAGTTACTCACTTGTGTAGTTTGTGTGTGTCTCTGTGTGTGTGTGTGTGTGTGTGTGTGTGTGTGTGTGTGTGTGACTTTCTAACATACTCTCTCTCTTCTGAAACTGTCCTACCCACTCTGGTTTATCCAATGGACTATTTTCACACTTAAATCAATTAAATTGTCAGCTCACAGTCCAACAAGATCTACATTTTATTTTCAAGAGAGAAAAGACTTGTAAGATAGCTAGGGATGGGTGGGTTCTCTTTTGCTAAAACAAGTAAAAGAAACTCTGATCTTGGAAATCAAGTAGATGAATTCATGACAGCCACCACCATAATTGGACATCCATTTTGAGGGATGAGGGCTTAGACAATCTAATGAGCAAGGAGGAGACTGTGTTCTTCTAACACATAGGCTTTCTCTGCTCTCTCACTTTGGCCCAGCTTCTTCAACAGACCAGCAGCTTGATAAATTAAATTTAAATAAATAATGCTTAAATATAACTAGCCTATAAATTTAAAAACAAAAATCTGACATTTTTGGTCATTGATTCACTGTACTGTTGCCTGGAAAAGGACTGTGTAAAAGACTGCCAATGAATGTTTCACATATGGTTCCCGAGGGCTTCTGCTAAGGTTGTATTCTTGCCAAAAATGGGCTTTACAGATATTTCTAGGTAAGGTAATGATATAGATAAATTAACACTTATCATAGAGTTCAGCCTCAAATTGAGTTCTAGTTAGTTTATATTAAAATTGGCACAGGAAACTATGTGGATGGGTATAAGCTAAAAAATAAGCTAGAATACTAGTTTATTATTCATAAAGAAAGCCACAGGTCAAGTTTTCCACTCTTTCAGTATCATGAAAGTTTCTAGTCTAGTAAAACTGAAACATATTTGTTCTCTGGCATCAGAGGCAAATTTGCAACATATTTGCACTTATTTATGGTTTTTGTCATCTGAAATCTTTGGGATAAAATGTTTACTCAAGAGGATAATTACGTCTCTAAAAAAGTTTTATTTAGTACCAACCCTTTTTATATATATTTCTTAAATGTCAAGATTCACTTTTAATTTAAAAGTACTGTTTAAAAATTAAGGCTATTCAAATCTCTTTAGAAGTAAAGAATTTGTAAGTTCTGAATTAGTAAATTTACTATAAAAATAGCAGTTACTGACATTATTAGTCTTATCAATTATAAATGTATATGATAGTCTAGGTAGAGTTTGGATCTTATATATTTTTGTGTATGCTTAAATAATATATATACATTATATATTACATTATGAAGTAATTTTATATTTACATATAATTTATGTTATCTTTCATTATTTATTTGCAATTCATCATTATGTGAAAAATTCTGTAATCTTATCTCAGAATATTTTACATTAATTTCATTCAAAACAATTCTCAAACTTGTAATGGGGTAAAAATTTAATGCATCTACTATCTTGTGAGTAGGTTTTTAAATAATATTAGTAGCTGTGTCAGACCTTCTCATTTAATCCTACTTGCTACCCACAGAAATGTTTATTCTACTTTTTATATCTTCCATTGATTTAGGGCACAACACTGAAATGTGTTTTTTGGACTAGTGACACTTTTGGGAGTTGGCATAACCTTTAGTAGTAACAGCATAATAGAAAGAAGTTACATCACTGTTTGCCCTTGAAAGGGATGCTGGAACCTGGACTAGGATTACGTGAGAAGCTCTGTTCACCCCAACTTCTCTACCAAAGGACCCCACACAACAAAGCAGAGAGATCATAGTTAGAAATTTCTGCAATGTTGAGCTAATATAAATATTTGGTCTCATGAGTTGTTTATTTCAATGAATTTGTTATAGTGGAAGGAAGCTGACTAATAAAGGTAGAAAATAGTTTTTAATGTTTTTGATATATTTTAAATGCATGACCTTTATATTTTCATAGCATTAACCAGAAACTATATGTGTGTGTGCGTGTGTGTGTGTGCATGTGTGCATGTGTGTATGTGTGAGTATGTGTGTGTGTGTGTGTGTGTGTGTGTGTGAGAGAGAGAGAGAGAGAGAGAGAGAGAGAGAGGAATAAACTGAACTACCAAATGAGAAGAATTCAGCAATCTGTTCAATGGTCCACTGAATTCAGTATTCAGAGAAATCTAATGACATTGCGTATTAAGCTTGGTGAGGAGTTTTGAAACTAAGACAAAGCCTCCACATACCAGATTAGAAAATAATATGTATGGACATGTATGGATTTTCATTTAGATGATTTCCACATGCTCTCAAAGCACGTTCTGAAAAACAACTCAATGAGTTTTGCCTAACCCTTAACTATCTTTCTTTAAACTCAAATTCGAATTCTCTGCCTTAACTTTGCTTACCATCTCATATAATATACTTGTGTCTATCAGCAAGCGCCCTAGAAAAACAGTCAGAATAATACCAATGATGAAGTCCACACCGTACACTTGTAGCTTCCAAATACAAAAATCATTTTAAAACTAGGCTCACATGAGGAAAGTCAAACTTTCACAAGATCCATACAATTATTTTTTCTTGGAGTTATTTTCATCCTATGCTTTTTCTAGTTTATACTATTATTCCAACATATGTTGTATTCAACCTCCAGAGAAGATTTTCCTATTTATTTTCTTTAGTAGGCTGGAGTAAGTTGTTTTATTAATGAGTTGGTTTCCTGTAGAAAAATCCTCTAAATTTCTGATGGATGTTTCTCAGATGGCAACTGGACTTCTTTGAATCCAAGTATGTTCTATAACAGAGGAAGCCAATCTCATAGAAACTGCATGAAAATGGGGCATCTCCAGCTCTGTCCTGGGGCTGCCACAGCGAAGCCGCAATTGAGTTAGTTACATAAGCGTGCCTCATGGACATTTAAACTAAAAAATAATCAATTCAGATTAATAACTTGCATAGATGGAAAAGAAAAGGTGATCTAAATGTTCTTACTTGGACTGTTTACAGTAATTTTTGAACAAGAAAGAAAAGAGTAACAAAAGATCAGATGATCCAGGCTTAACAGTGATAAAGGGTTTTCACTTTCCTGGTTCTTTTGATAATTTAACTAAAAAAAAAATTCCTCACCCTTTTTACTGCATCATTAGTATAGAAATATCTACAGAATCTTTCTAGCAATTGAAATTTCCACCTCCATACCAACTCCCAGCTTAGCAAATCCTGCAAAAGAAGAACAGTGAAGGGATGGGAGAAACAGTGTTTGGGGACAAATATAAAAAGAATAACTTTAAATTTATTTATCAGCTCCTCACAGGCTTAAGCTTGTGTTTCCATATGCAGCACTTAGAGAACCCTGGGGACCAGAGCACAATCCAGTTCTGCAATGTGTCCTCCCAGATGGAGAGGAAGAGGAAGAGAGAGAGCACATTTGAGCAAGGGACCTTCATTTTTACTTCTTTCATGTTGTTATTAACTATGTGTCTTTAATTCCATTGAGTATGCCAATGAATCAAACTGGTGCTTATCCTTTTAGCATATTTGAGAAACGCAGAGAGACTTCATAAGCTTTATGGAAGGAGTCATAGCTCTCTCTTTATCCTTAACAGAATCAATTCTAGGAAAAGTCATTTAGAAGGAACAAATAGGTTACCTGATCTCTGAACCAGCAATAACTTTACTGTACAAGCAAGAAGAAAAGCCTCTTAAATGAAATTTACATTTGTGTAGGTGGAGAGTGCACATATTTTCAACCTAGCTGGCTTATGATGTATGGCAAAGAAACAAACATGTCTGATGAAAGTTGTCATATAATATCATTTTTAGCCAGCTGACAATGTAAATGACAATATACCAAGTGTTATCTCCAATAGATATAGGTGTACAAATACCTATCATTGCTCAGGTTATAGATGTCTAAAAAGTTTAGCTACAACTTGGTAAAATCCAAGTGGCAGAACCATTTTTATTTCTCAGAAAAAAAAATATGGTTTATACACTCTGTCACTACTTGCTGTAGCTGAGGGTTATAATGAAAGAATCTTTATTTAAATAATCCACTGTCTATTTTAGATTGCTTTAATCTCTAGTCTGCATCCAACTCAAAATACCAGAAAAAAAAATTAAGCAAGGAGTTGGGAGTGGCTACTACAAAAATATAATTATTTTCTCTTATACAGCAAATGTGAGTCATTTCAGAACAAGAAAGATTGTCATAATGGCTAATGGAAGGTCAAAGGCCATGAGATAACATCAATTCTCATGCTGCCTTTTCATGTCAGGCCATGAAAATGGAAAAAGGGTACTTGCTATTTCCTTAATAAAATGAAATTCTAAATATATATTCCATTAAGAGAAATCATTTCCTTTAGGTGTTTCATAATGCCTATCACATGCTTAAACACTCAACAAATATGAACTAAAATAATGAATACAAAAATAAATGGATTTGTATGAGAAACAATAAATCTAATTTTAAAGTCAAACTTCTTCATATGATCTGCTATCTAAAAGTAGCAAATAATTGTTTCGAATTTTCACTAACAAACCACAACAAAATTCTTTTTTTAAAAAAAACAATCATAATGTTGTACTTATTTAGCAAGAATCCACTACTCTCCTATTAAAACTAGAGAGTCCACGGCACCACACTAAGTATTCAAATATGTGAAAGTTCTATTTTTGGTATTATCTATCATCTGAGAAATCAGGAAGTAGAAATCAGGAAGCATATAGTTGGGAAGATTGAGGACAAGCTGGTTAACATAAAGAATTCTAAATTAAACATATGAGATTCTGTCTCGGAAAGAGGAGAGGATATACACAGAGGTACTCAGGTGCACACAAACACACACAAACTGTGTATTAAAGAGAGAGACAAAGAGAGAGAATTTGTGTCTGTGTGTATGTGTTTGTGTGTGTGTGTGTGTGTGTATGAGAGAAAGAAAGACAGACAGACAAACAGGGAAAAGATGGGTGGGTCTGGAGGAAGGGATGGATTTGGAGAAGCTGTGGTTGTGGGTGAATATGTACCAAATGAAGTGCATGAAATTCTCAAAAAACTGAAAAAAAATACTTTTAAATAAAAATTCAAGAGGAATAGAGTGGCATCGTTCTGAACAACTGTATCAACAGATAAACATGGAAATAAGTAATAACATTAGAAAAAGAGTTGTGTATAGAAATGACTTTGATTTTTATTGTTTCCACTTATTGGCAAGAGTATATGTGCTTATTTCATAACCCAATCCTACAAGAGACTTAGCTAGTAAACATGTTGGTGAATTACTATACCAGGGTACAAGAAAATAATTTCAAATATCTTTCATTTGTAACCTCAAATCAAGCTCATTGGTTTCTATATGGTATAAAACAAGGAGATAATGAAAAATTGCACCACCATATTGTCTTTGCTTTTTGGCTTTAGTAATCAGATTAAAACCAGGTTGCTCTTAAACGGAATGATAAAGATTATGCGTTTTTACCTCTAAGTAGTACTTCATTTTGTAAACATACCTCATTTTCTTTGTCCACTCATCAGTTGAGGGGCATCTACGTTGTTTCCAGGTTCTGGCTATTATGAATAATACTGCTATGAACAGAGTTTAGCAAACACCCATTTGATGAGATCGAGCATCCATTGAGCATATGTCCAAGAGTGGTATTGTTGGGCCTTGAGGTAGATTGATTCTCAGTTTTCTGAGAAACTACCATACTGATTTCCAAAATGGAGATTTAAGTTTGCACTCCCACCAGCAATAGAGGAGTGTTTCCTTTACTCTGACTCCTCTGTAGCATAAGCTATCATTGTTGATTTTAATCTTAGCCATTCTGACTGGTATAAGATGGTGTCTCTGAGTCATTTTTAATCACATTTCCCTGATGACTAAGGATGTTGAGCAATTCCATAAGTATCTTTTGACCATTTGGGATTCTTCTGTTGAGAATTCTCTATTTAGATATGTGCCCCACTTTTAATTAGGTTATCTGGTAATTTGATATCTAGTTTCTTGAGTTCTTTACATATTTTGGAAAGTAGTAATGACATCTTCAAATTTGAGGACAAATGAATGAACTAGAAAAAATCATCCTTACTGAGGTAACCCAGACCCAGAAGGACAAACACGGTTTGTATTCACTCATAAGAAGATATTAGATGTAAAGCTAAAGAATAATCAGCCTATAGTCCACAGCAACAGAGAAGATAGGTAGCAAGGAGAACCCAAAGAGAGACATACACGGATCCAACTAAGAAGGGAAAATAGACAAGATATCCTGAGAAAATTGGAGCGTGGGGGGAGGCAGAAGGGGAGGAAAAGGGAAGAAGGGAATGATGGGAGAAGAACATGAGGAAGAAGGCTAGTAGAGATTGGGGAAGAACATAACGGGACAGCAAGGAAATAAATATCTTAATTGAGGGGGCCATTATGGAGCTATCAAGAAACCTAGTACTAGGGAATTTCCCAGGAGTCCACAAACTAAGATCCTAAACAATAGTGGAGAGCGTGCATGAACTGGCCTTTCCCTGTAATCAGATTGATGACTACCTTAATTGCCATCATAGAACATTATTCCAGCAGCTGATGGAGGCAGATGCCTTCTTATTGTGTGACTATATACCCCAGGATCACAGCCTAATTACCAAGCTTGCAATATTTTTCTTTCTTAAATTTTCCCATGGGTATATAAAATATTATCTTGCTGTTTATATAACATAAATACCTTGTAGGCATGTAAAAAAATAGGGGTTAATAAGTTAGAAGCAGAATTAGCTACATATGCAGAAAAGAGCAACTTAGGTGACAGCATTTTTCATTTATTCTGTCATATTGGTTAAGTTGCAAAAAGTAAAGAAGGGGAATGAATCCAACTTGCTGCAGTTGCTATTTAAGCGATTTCCATTGGTCTCTCAGAGCAGACTCAGAGAGAACATTATTCACACAGAGTCTTACATACTCAGAATCCCAAAATGATTTATAAAGTTAAATAATACAATTACACAGTTAAATAACCACAAAGAGAGGAGAAAATTAAGAGAGCTTTAGGCAAGAGAGGAGGCTTTCAAGAAGCATATGAGAAAAAGAAGAGATAGCGTCAATGAGGCAGAGAAATCCAAGAAGTTTTTCCAATTGCCAAAAGCTATAAAGGCAAAGACTTTTGGTTCTATCTTATAGCAGTGCACTACAGGAGTAAGGCAGAATTAATGGCAGGTTGTGAGGAAACAGGATGGATAAGCAGCTATTTCTATACATGTACTTAATAGTTTTAAGTACATAAAAGATTGGAAAAGAAGTTAGTTCTATCATTTAAAAAATGAGCATGATTGCAAAACTCCTGTCATTTAAACTATACGGAGTCCGAAAAAAAAAGTGAGGATGTATTCATTTCAAATACATTTCAAGACCATTAGTATTGGGTTATATGTGGGTCTTCGTATTCTGTCTATTTCAAAGTATTTGGTGATTTTGAGATATATCTATTGTGAAGGTTTGTTGTGTTATGGTAATGTGGGTTTTTATATCTTTAGGATACAGACATAAACACTGTGGCTGCTCCAATAAGAGATGTACTCCATGGGTCTTTCCCACAGTCAGGCTCTTTATTCAACATCACCATCAAATCCCACATCAATTTTATGAGGTGTATTTTCTTCACAGAGACCTATTACCCCCTTTCTTTAATATTTTTTTTCACTTAAACCTTTTGAATAGAGTTCCACTTTGTAGGAGAAAACAGTTCATAGAAGTGTTATTTATTACATACTCTTTCACTCTTTGGAGCCTCATCCTCATCTCAGATAGACTAACAATAAAGAACTTCTGAGGTGGAAAGAAATGAAATTAATTTCAGGATGAATAGAGAAATAAGATATATTAAAATCAATAAAAGGTAAAATCAGAGAAGAGAAAACTAAATAACAAAGGTGAAATCTAATACAACCAAAAATATTTAAAATATGTGTGAATATTGTGTAAATCTAACCTAGCCTGTTCCAGAAAGTTCTAGAGGAACTAAAATGAATGGGGGACATGATTTTTATATAAAAAATCTCTAACCCACATTTATGCTCTTAGGGATTGGGATCATTAGCATAGACAACTTCTTGGAAATCTATTTCTACTTTATCCTTACACATCTAAGCAGTTAGATAACTTCTCACACCATCCTCTCCAATGAATATTTTGAAAGTGTAATCCTCCTTGAATGACCTTTCTACTGGATATCTAATCAGTGTAAAGCTGGAGTATAATTATGAGCAAAATTAAGTGCCACCAGAACTAAAATGGTGGCATTTGAACAGCTGCAACCTTGTTCTGTGCATTATTTTTCAGTGACATCTGGCTCCACTAGCAGGTATCCCTATTTTGTCCTGCAGGGTTTAAGTGGATGACAAAAAGAATAAAAAGACTACCTTGAATTGTATGATATGTGAATTAAATCGAAGATAGAGTTATCAGAACGGCAATAAAGAAGACCCCAGCAATGGGTGATGTGCATCTATGGAGCATCATTCTGGACAAAGTAAATTTTAGGCAGTCAGTTGATAGGAATAAATTGAGATACTCTGTTGGGTTTTACCCCAAGAAGATCCCTATTTTTTTCAACTTTTGTTGAAGACATAACTTCCATTTTACGTCATGTACATTTAGCATTTGAATTACAGGTTATTTATACATGCGTTCTGTTGAAAGAAGTTATAAGACAATGTAGGTAAGCCTACATATTTACACAGAAATATTTAAGTTTTCTAGTATATAAATGTGATGTAGGAGGTCCTTCTGTATTTGTGTTGGTTTCATTGGTTATTAAAGAAACAGCCTTGGCCTAGTTGATAGGGCAGAACTTTGGTAGGCGGAGAAGACAGAACTGAATGCTGGGAAGAAGGGCAGAGTGGCAGATGCCATGAAGCTCCTGCCTGAGAGTGCCACTGGTTAGAATCTTTCCTGGTAAGCCATGACCTCGTGGTGAACACAGATTATTAGAAATAGGTTAAATCAAGATGTGAGACTTAGCCTATAAGAGGCTAGAGATAATGGGCCAGGCAGTAATTTAATTACTACAATTTCTGTGTGATTATGTCAGGGGTTAAGCTAGCCAGGCAAGATTGAAAAAAGGGCCCCATGCTCCCTACTACATAAATGCACATGCATGCAGAATTGTGTAGTGGTGGAAGGCCAAAGTGTCAGAAATAAGAAAATGACTTACATTTGAAACCACTTGAGGGACATCATCATGCTTTAATCCAAGGAGAACTGTTATGATCTTCTATTCAAGTTCAGTTGTGGCAGTCCAAGATTTCCTTTGGAACAGAAAAGATAAATAGAACAAATAATGCCTGGTGAAAATAAGTAAAAAAATAATTTAAAAGAAACTAACTCCTGTGAAATGAAATTTACCCTTAATCTTATGCCTTTACTTTATGAAAGAGGGGAGTATTCATTTGAGAATTTTTTTGCCTCTTTATGTCTCTCTGGATACCAATCTGACCCTTCATGTGAAAATGCCTCAAATGCACCATTTAGAATAAATTATACTCCAAGGCTCATAATTTTAGTCACTTTGGAATGATTTCTTTCACCTCAGTTTGTAGTTCTCTTTGACTTCCATATGATGTTTCCTTATAACCATTGTTGAATGTTTATTAAAAATGTTGTAGGAAGAACAAGAAAATGATAAATATAAAGAGGCAGGAGTCACTGCCATTGGAAACTGCTTTATTCGCTGCTGTTAAGTAAAATATATGTTGATCAGTAATATTTTTCTTTAAAACATATTCTCACTGCTTAATTTGTTCTACAAGAGCAAGCTCTTTCTCCTACTGTTTCAGTCTAAACACAATATTCCCTTTTCTCTGTAATTATCTTAACTGCAGGCACATAAATAAATGCAATAGCTTAATTGCACTTATTTGTGAGGTATCTGTTTCACTGTGGCTCTAAATGATTGCCTTTTCCAGTTATTTCTATAATGTTCCTGCTCGGAAAAGCAAGTAAAAAGCCTATAACTACAGCACAGAAAAGGGAAAGAGTACATTTTTAAAAGCACAGAACTTCACTGTTGAAAGAACAGAAACAAATTTTAGAGACCAGCTGATGCTGCTGACTGAACTACCACACTCATCAGAGGTAGAAGCCCATGTAGACAACTTATCAAAATACTTGCTAATGAAAGACCTTCATTTCTGTATTTTTAAATTCATTTTGCACACCAACCACAGTTCTTCCTTCCTCTGTTCTCCTGCGGCCCCCTACCTCTCTCTTACCCCACCTCCATCCATTCTTCAGAAAACATAAGGTTTCCCACAAGGAGTCAGCAAAGTCGGGCACATATAGTAGAGGAAAGACCAAGCCCCTAACCACCTGCATCAAGATATTATTATTATTATTATTATTATTATTAT
>LOEQ01016138.1:0-13890 GCA_001685075.1 Bramus lutescens | reverse complement strand
GGAAGCAAATCCCTGGAGAATGTTGTTGACTGTCCCTTCCCTGATTACCATCGACTGTCTATAGCTCTTCACCTAGGGATGGGAATCCGTAGAATTTTCTTCATTTATGTTGGCAAATGAAATGGTATTATCATTATACAGATTGTTTTTAGGCAACCATATTGCTAAGATTTTACAGGCTCTGCTTCCTTGTCATATCTAAAGGACATGTTCTAATAGTATTCATCCTGGTCCTCACCATCTAAAATCATTTCCCCTTCTTCCATGATTTTCCTTAAGCATTGGATGCAGGGATTACATTGCAAATAGTAATGGGTTCTAGGCATCTTATTATTACAATTGTCTGTGTTTGATCGGTGGTAGACTTGTATAACAGTTTCCAATCTTTTACAAAAAGAAGCCTCTTTGATGAGGTGTGAAAACTACACTTATATGTAAGTATTAGGGTAGGTATTTATATTACAATTTGACATTACATTGGTTTAGAAATATAGCAGTAATTGGATATACTCTAGGGTCTATAATTGCTACAGCTACTGGATTCATCAAAACAATTAGTTCTGACTAAATATTCTAGACACTATATTAATCTGAACCATGAAGATTAAACCCTTAAGAGGTGAAGAAATATTTAATTATATTTTATTTGTTTTATGTGTGCTTATGCCTGTGCACCTATTTATGAGTGGACATGTCATGGCATATCTATGAAAGTCAAGTAACAACCTGTGTGAAGTTGGTTCTCTACTTCTACTATGTGGGTAGAAGTCTTGGAACCAAGCACCTTTACCCACTGAACCCTTTTGCCAGTCCCTTCTCTGATTTCTTGGAGCAATGAGCTGGGAAAATTTTCTCTGCCATGTTCTTTTGCCATTTAATTCTGAGTCATCATGGCCTAGAAACTATTGGGCCTGCTAATCATGGGTGGAAATTTATAGAACCATGATCCAAAGCATATTTCCTATCTTGTGTTTTTATCTCTTGACGCCCAACACAGAGCTTGAGCACACAATCTTGAGATTAAGAGACTCATGCTCTATCGACTGATCTAGTTGGGTTTATTTGGGACTCAATGGCTGCAGGACCAGGTGGGACAGAAACTTCCATCTATAATCTCTCAAACATTTTATCACATCAAACAAAAGGATAGCATAAAACAATGAATAAATTTATATTGTTATATGTCACCATTCTGTATATAATTTCATTATAACAAAGTTTATCATACCTAGAATTATCTCCTAAACAAGCATGTTCTAATACATTAAAGGCTGATGGCTGTGCTGAATGTTTATTTTATTTACAAATGCGTGCTGAAATCCCTACTTTTGTTGCTTAATTGGAACAAGTGACTAACACTATAAACTTTACGTGAGATTCAAAGATTGATAATATAATACCTAATAGAATCCTTGCCTAGGATTGGAGAAGTCTTTGAGTCACCTCTCAAGTTTCCATTTAAGACTATGCTTCCTGTACCTTTCCAAATCCTGTTCCCTTTATTGAATTAGAATTTCCCCTAAAGGCAGTGTCTATTCTGTACTTGAATTACATCGACTGCTTATATGCATGGCTGAAATTTTATCTTTCATTGCTCTTAGAACAATCTCTTTAGAGATTTTTTTCTTAATTGTCATAACCTTTCAGTAAATGAATGTTTGCTAAAGAATAACAGAAACTCAATGGCGAATTAAGTGAGATTCACCTACTGTTGGATGTATGCCAACATTTTAATCCATTTGTTTCAGTAAAAATAGGGATTATATCTTACTCATTTTTTTTCTTTCAATCCTAACAGACTGAACCTTCAACTGAGATTTTTACTACAAAAAATTATAAAGAAAAAATTTTATTATTCCTTCCAGGGAAATATTAGCATTATTTTAATTATTTTGGCTGGGGTTCTGGATTATTTTTGCTAACAGAATTCTGTAGAAATGTAACTATGAGATTTTCAAGCTATGACCAAAGTAGCCTTTCATTGTTCCATGAGTCAGACAGAATGGTTGCTCTTGGGGTTCTTGGAACCTAAGCAGGATACCAATGAGAAGGCCTGATGTTTTGAAGGCCCCAGCAGAGTTATCATTAATCTTCATCTATGTGGCTAATTCACCATGGACATCCAGCCCAAAACAGCCATCAGAAACACATGAGAGAACCCCCAGGAATTCCCTGCTGCTCCCAGTGATTCATAAGAGTATGATACATACCACTGACTTGCTGTCTGGAGCAAATACGTTTTGAGTAGTACATTGAATGAAGTAGATTACTAAAGCAGAATTTGTTACTGAGGGGAGGCATTATCATAATAATTACATAAACCATGAGGACTGGTTTGAGGCCCAAGTAGCATGTAGAAAGAGAAAATACTGATACAGTTATTTCTGTGTGATAGGTTTCGAAATGTGAAGGATACAAAGGACAAAATTGTCACTGGAATCTGTGAAAAGATAAACTTTTCTATGTTGTGGAAGAACATTTCACAAACATATGTACAGATATATACACACATCTATGCAAGCATACACAAATACACTTCTTGAAGTAGATTCATTAAGGAGATTTCCAGGCAAAATGCTGAATATACCAAAAGATTCTTTTGAGCCATCTATGAGAAATGGTGGGGAAAGTGAGAATATTAAAAAAAGGCATTTGAATTTTCAAGCAGAATTTGCAGAAAACATAAAATACACAGAACTCCCTGTTTGTGTTAAAAAACAAAACTGTCTCTAATTACCATACTCTTGAAGTACAAAGTAAATCAATTTGAAGATAATCTCAAAATTAAAGAGATAAAATCCTTGGCTAAAATTCAGAAAAATGCAAAATTGTGCTTCTAAACCCTTCCAGGCAGTCAAAGGTCCCCCGTCACCTAAAGGACACGAGTAGATGCCTCTCTGTAAATTTTCAACTTTAAAAGAATACCTTGAGGAAATTTGTAGATATGTACTTTTTATTATGTCTTTTATTAACCTATGGACAATAATTCATCTCTTAATTTGCTAGGGAAATGTTGGTACCACAGTCATGTTTGTTAAAATGGCTGGTTCTATAAACTCAGCACTGTGGTCCCTTGAAGAGCACTCTTCCAAAGAGGGGACTGACCTTGGTATTTTCATACACCTTATAATGTTCTAATAAAGCTAACCTTTGTCATAAGCTCATTCTTCTTAGGAGTGCTATAAATGTTCTTTCTTTTCCTAATGCCATCTTCATGATAAAGTCTGAACACAAGAGGAAGGGTGGATACTTTTGAGTCTTGTGAGTAGACAAGTATATGCATCCCTCAGTTGCATGCCAGAAAAGATCAGCCTTTGTTTATCATAATAAATTCGTTCATTATCCTGAAGTACGTTTTCTAAGTATAGAGTGCTCATCCTCTACTGGGATGATCTTCACATTAGAGTTGTAATGAAAATCCTCACCTTGGTGTTTTGTACCATAGGTAATAGATCCTTTCTGTCAAAAGAAATCAATGGATCATTACAAAATCAGTAAGAAACATACAATAGTTAAAATAAATATATTGGAAAAATCAGAGTCAATTGGAATTCTTTTAAAAAATGACTATCGTGATAAAAGCCTTCAGGTGTTTAGCCATACACACTGAATTATCTTCTCTATCAAATAGCACCCATTTATCTTCGTTCTCAAGAAAAATGTATAACCTGGGATACAAGACAAGTTTCTAGAGGACAGAGCAAAGTATTGGTGAAGTCAAATGTCAAAGACGCAATCCCAGTGAGTCAAAATTTAGTAATCATCAAGGAACTTATCACTGTACAGAACTGAATTTCAGACTTGCCTTAGGCTAGTGACACTTGTGCTGATGGCTACTTCCCCTCTCATCATGACAAGAAGGTTTGCAAAGATGATGACATAAAGAGGAAAATGATATGGTGATATTCTAGTCTCTGTCAATTATTTCAGTTTTATTTCAGTAGAATTCTGTCCATCTTCTTCACATTTCGTAGCAAAGAAATGGCTGTGCAAACATGCTTATTGACTTACTTATTGGTAGCTTTCAGGTATAAGAAAACAAGTGCCTAATATCTTGCTGTTCAATTAGAGCAAAAGCTTTGTATTTATATGATATTAGTGAAGCAACTAAGATACCTATCTTTATAGCTAATAGGGTAGATGACATTGTATAATAGTATGCAATTATTGTGTCACATTGACTGAACTTCATCCTTAATATTTTATACTACCTTCAAATAATACATTCAGTAAAATCAACAAAAAAAGAGCAGAGGTGCTAGCTATGTGCCTCATGATTGAGTTAGGAGGATAGCATGCCTAAGACCCTGGGTTCATTCCCTACTGTCATTCTTCCCCCCCCCCAAAAAAAAAGAAGAGAAAGGAGAAAAAGCAATTTTCTGTATATCAGCTGGATACAAGACTCTGGCTCCATAATTCATTTATAAAAGTATTAGACTTTACTCAAGAATTATTAAAAACATTAGACTTAACTCAAGAATTTATTAAAACTAAATGTGAACAAAAGTGTAATCACATATGAAGCATAAAGGCAACATTAAGATATTATAAGATTTCTGTTTTATTGTAAGGGGTTATATTATAAATTTTATTGGATAATCATATACCTCCATAAATTTTAAAATGCAAATTTTAGGACATTATATAAAGAAGTATCAAGTTTATAATTTACATATATTTTGGATTTACTATCAGATACTTTTATTGGCTGAAATGCATTTATATCACTGTGTGACAAACAGTCAAATATTATGTACTCTCTGTCTTTGTCAATAGAGTCACCCCATCTGTTGATGTGTCTTTTGATGCTCATGGTTTTATAGGAGTAAGGAGAGGTTTGAGCATAAACTACCCACTAGCTGTCTCTTAACAAAAGACAAAAAAGGCATCAAAGCTCTATTTGTTACATTATTTGCAATTGTAAAATGGAATGATTATGAAATAAAAACAATGGGTAATGGGTTTTCTAAAAGTTATTCATTTGTTACCCATTGAAAGAGAAAGAGAAGAAATCACAAGAAGATTTACGACCATTTGGTTACTACATGTCACTGTTTGATCTTGTCTCTCTTAATTTACAGACTTGAATATGATATTTAGCATCCAGAAGAGAATTTACTGATCACTTGGACTTAATCTTCAAACCAGTTGAGGAGCAATTTTACTCAAGATCAGGTGGATTGTGATGATTTTTAAGCAGATCAATATAAATCCAAGATGAAATAAACAGCATATGTGAAAAGATTTTTGAATCCAGAAATACCAGTGTTAGACTCTAAATATATGCTTTTTGCATGCATGCCACTTTTCACTACACAGTCTCATTTTTCAGAGATTGCTAATATCTCACAGATTTTTCTGAGGGTGTGCAAGTTAGCTACTCTCCCTCATGTAGCTCTTTCTCCAACAGAATTTACATTTGAATCTGAAACTTTTTCAAATTAGTTCCAGCTGCCCAATGTCCAGCTCGGGATGGATAAAGTTCATCAAATCTATTTTCTCTCTCATTCCGCAGATGAGAGTTTGTGTTCCCTTACAGACATTTGACTTCAAACATATTGAGGAATTTTTAAAGATGTTTATCCTTTCTTTATACCTTGCATCAGATTTAGGCAAGTTATTGCTTATATATTGTGCTCAATTTAGCATCTTTAGATACTAACGAATGAGATGAATCAGAAAAGCATTTCTTATATTCTGTACTTTTCATATAATAATATGGCATGTTTGAATTGAAACTTAGGCAAAGCTATGATTGTTTTTTACCTGAAATATAAACATACATGTAAATACATATACACATTTCTCTAAATATGTGAATGTATGCACACTCAAAATAGGTTTTTAATTCTGTCCATATACTTTAAATTAAATATAGATTGATTTTGCCCAAAATTCATCAGGTAATTCCTAACAGATTTTAGCATACAGATTAATATATAATATATGCAACATGTGCTTATTAAGTCAAATTACTTAGCATTTTCCTCTCATTGTTTAATGTTTTAAGTCTTCAACTACTCCTTTCCATATCTTAATACAGTATCTAACACATTGTTTTGAATTGGCCCTACCCCTCTGTGCATTGGACCTCCAGGACTTTTTATTTTATCTTTGTTTGGTATTCAATCTTCATATTCCCTATGTCCCTCCTCCACTGTGTGTATTAGTTTATACATATATGCAGATCAGATTTTTGAAGTCTCACATTTTCTTTAGCTGTTCATATATTGATAGGCACCTGTTTTGATTCTACATCACAGGTATTGCGGACAGTGCCATAATGTTTATGTGCCTGCAGTGTCTGGAGAGATGGCTCATCAGTTGAGAGTACTTGTTACTCTTTTCAAGGATCCAGCTTGCTTTCCCATGCACATTTGGAAGCTCACATTGCCTCTATCTCCAGATCCAGGAAATATGACATTCACTTTTGGCCTCCATGGTCACATGCACTCATGAGCATATACTACCAAACAGAAATAACATAATCTACTTATGAACTATAGCAATTACCACCAAGACAGGATAGTCATAAAGTCACTCACATGTTGGTGATAGCCCATAGTTGTCTAATTGGACGTAAGGTCACTCAACAGGAAAGAAGTCAAACCTGCCACTTTAAGCTGAGCCAGCCTCTTAGAGTAGTGTGGTCATGCACCTTAGAAAAGAACTTAGTGCTGCCACTGCGCTAGACCAGAATAATTTCTTATACCATTCTAAACCTTATCCTTATATCTACAGATAATGTAGCCACCATCACTCATCAAAAAAGCCTTTTTTTTTTATAACAAATGGAGACCATCACAGAAGACCACAACTGGATACAAAGCAGAAGTCAACAAATCATGGGAAGTTCATGCCGAAGGAACTCATTCATCTACAGCACAGTTCTTGTATCTATGGCTCAAGGAACATCACAGAAAAGGAGGCAGAAAGAGACTGAAAGCCAGAATACCAACAAGTCTGTAGAAAAGAAAAGTCTTTCTTAGGAATGGATGCAGAAGCATGACTGAACCAATGGCAATACCAAGTAGTCTATTCATACGGAAAGAGGAAAAGTTCGTGGGATCCAACCACTAGATAAAGAACTACAAGCAACTAATGACTCCTGGATGAGCCACTTACTGGTTGTCCAATGCAAAATAGACAGAACTGAAGCCACATTCATACAAACAACAAAATAGCCTCAATAGGTGGCATTTATGTGTGTGTGTGTGTGTGTGTGTGTGTGTGATAAAAGACGCTATCAACTTGGTAGCAGGAGGTTCATGGGAGGTGTTAGAAGGGGGTACCAAAGAATGGCTAGAAGGAAGAAAATAGAGGGACTATATTGATTAAAATATGTCATAATTCCATATCAATTACAATATTTTGCAATAATATATTCATAAGTAAAATTTCAAAATTATATCAGTACTTATGGGCATGCAGAGGTTTCTTTAGTATGCTGATTTCATTTCTTTTGCCTATGTATCCAAAAGTAGAATAGCAATGATGTATGTTGAATCCTACAATGTTTCTATAAATGGCTATTTTAATTTCCATTCCAAACAGTATATAAGATATAAAAGCTTTTTCTTCCACACCCATGTCAATATTTTCTGTTTATTTAGTTCTTATAATAGCTATTCCATGTTGACTAAAATATTTTCTGATTTATATGTATTAGTCTGATAGTTAACCTTAACAATATTGAGCATTTTTCATATATTTTAGCTATTTAAATATCTTCTTTTGAAATATGTCTGTTCAGAAGATTTACACATCCCCAAAGCTTATTTGAGTTATTGTATGCCTGTGCCCAGGGCTCGCTAGAGGTAGTCAACGGTTTGTCTAAACAAAGGACAATTTTCTCCTTTCAATGGTTGTTATAGTTCATTCTCCCGTGGGGGAAAATGTGTGAGGGAACAAAGAACTTTAAAACTCACATCTCTGAAGCAAACTCTTTAAAATCTTACCAACGTTCAAAAACGTTTCAGAGCAGTTTAATGGATTTTGTCCTTTCTATACTCAACGCTGAGGCGTGTTATTGCCTGCCTCTGCTTGCTTATGGGTAGAGGGAACATTTCTCATTTACAGAGGCTAACAGGAGAGGAGAAAGTGCACCTGGGATGGACCAGATTGTGTTTTTATGTGTAACAGACTCCTTGCGGACTGACCAGGAAGCTCAGCTCCAGTTCTCTTCTTGCTGTAGTAGTTATAACAAATGAGTGGAATCACAAAAAATTTGTGGGGAATTAGACTCTGCGTGACCCAAAGAAACCGCACTGTTCTCCATTTGAGCTCAAATTTGAGTCACTTTTTTTCCCCCCACAGGAGCAGCTATCATGCTAATGATGACACATGGCATATCAAGACTTTAGGTTTGAAGTTTCAAAACTCACTTGGATTGAGATCATTGGACATAGGTGATAAATATTTAGCTTTGCAAGATAGTCAGTGGTGGACTGCAAGCCATCTAGTGATTTGGAGTAGGGGAGGAAGTGTAAATTTTTGAATGAAAATAAACAAACAAACAAACAAATAGCAAAATATGCTTAAAGAGGTAGTTCCAGAGTTAGCCTGCTGGGGTTAAGCATGATTTCATTTCTAAAGCTTCTTATCTTTTGAAATATTGGCACAGATAGACAGCAACATGAGGACAAAGTTTAGGAAACCTTAAAATACAAAGAGGGACAAAGATCGCTCTTGTATCCATGAAATGGGATTTGTAGACAAAAATCTTATGTATTCTTAAGAAAAGTAAGATGTTTTCTTCTCCTTGATTGTGTGAATTTGCTACACGAAAACTCACACAATAAGTTTATTATAACATGAATATCTTTCTATTGTAATGTAATCTGACTTAAAACAAAATATCACAAAAATGGAAATTTAGAAAAAATAGTACTTATCAGCCATTTTCATCAAGAAAACTATATTTTTGGCACAGGATTTTGTAGTCTACATATCTAAGTACATATTTATGTTTATAATAATAGTTAAATACATAAATGGGGTTCATTTTTTGAAAATTAAATCTAAATTTATACCTGAGCGATTTTTGATAAAAATTTGAGTGGCATACTTTTGCAGTGCTAAAATGTAGAATGTGGTTTCCAATAAAGATGCCTCATTTAAAAAAAAAACACTGAGATTAAAGTGAGACCACACAGCCATGATTTATGTGAACTGATCAAACATCAGGGGAACATAAGTGAGTGTATTTCTTAAGGCCATCTCATAGGTAGGTGTGGCTGGCATTCCCTGGCATGGATTTTCTCGTAGATGGCATGCCAAGGTCTTAAGGCTAAAAGTAATTATGCTCAATGTAAGTTAGTGATTCTTTGCCAGTTAAAATTGTCTTTTCAAAGAAGGATTTGAATCTACATACATATAAACTATTTCAGAAACAGAAGTACAAGAAGTACAAGCTAAATGATTTATTCTGCTTTCAAACACAGAGCGAAAGTAAGAAACTCTTGAATGAGAGTATAAGAAAAATACGTTGGAGTATTAACGGAGTTTCTAGGTAAGAAAATTTGCCTCTTTTATATTAAAATATTAATGGGCAATGGAGGAGCCACAGAACGTGCATGTTGATCTATTATGTGCCCCCTTTCTCCATGGTACTTAATGTACCCTAAGGAAAAAATATTGGTAATTGCATTGGGATCATGTTTAGAGTTACAACTTCTAAATAAAACTACTTAATTCAGCTAAGTAAACATAGTCTCCAAAATTGGAAAATATATTTTTAAATGCTTCTTGTCATATTAGATTTTCCATTCAGTCAAAAGCTCAGTATGTTTTCAGTTAATGTAGATAAAGTTGGATAATGTGGAATTATTATATATAAGACAGAAGTCCATTTATTTTCAATTAGTATTTTTATGGCATTGACTTTCTTAGGGGGATATGATGTCCCTGTCAAGGGTTTTATTTAGGCTGAAACCTGATGATTCTTTGAACACTTTTTAAAATTAATCCCCATTTTAATCTCAATCTTTAAACCATATTGGTAATACTATTTAAATAATAACTATAATGCAATTCACAATGTGTGTATAACCAGAATTGATTCATTCTTAACTTCTTGCAACTTGTGTAAGTTATATCTGTTATGCCATTAATATGAAACAATTATTGCTCTAATTAGATGCAGACACAACAGACAATTACGTATATAACTTTGCTTCTTTTCAGAACTAGTTTTAGCATGTACTTGAATAATTTGCTCCTTTTCCCAACTCAAAAATCTATGATCTCTTTTCTTAAGCAATTCCTATCTAAAAGTTGTCACTCAATAGTTTCTCATTGGCAGCAGGATCACAAAGAGATCTGAAGATGAATGGCCTCATGGGTTAGTGTCTTTGTTTTGAGGCTACCCAAATGCTCCTCCCTTCTCTTGAGTTCACACCCTTAGAATATTTGCAGGCAGTTATCATGTTCTCCCATACTCCTTGCTCAGACAAGCCATGCGTATTCTTTTAATCTTTTTCACACAGTAAGTCAGTCCCTTCTTTCTCATTTTGTGTGAACTCTCTCCAACATTTCTATATGTTTTTAAAATAGTATTCTGGTGATGACAATATGTCTATTGTTTTCCATTTTAGAAAGTTTTCAGTAGAGCTACAGTAACACACTGGATTCTTTCTACAGTTTATTTCAAAGAAGACATGTGAATAAAAGCATAATTATTACAAATTATCACTTATACAATTGACAAGGAAGGAGGGATATGGATACTTGATTTCACTTCCTTTTCTCTTGTCATAGATATATGGCTAAGTGATGTAGATATAAATGTTTTCTTTAATTTTTTTCCTCCATCTATATGAGGTTGAGTTCTATCTTACTTAACATATTCCAAATATCCCTTGGGTAAATCTGCCTTTCATCTAATTTTATGGATGAAGGCATAAAGTTTTCAATTTTCATGTCTATTTATCTTTGCCTATTACACATAAAGCAAGTTTGGTAAGATTAAGATTCTGTAATGAAATCAACGCACTTTCCCTTGATCAGTCAAGAGAATTTAAAATCATTTATATAAATTATTAGGGTACATGCAAAAACTAGTTCTGAAAAGAAACAAGCTATATACATATATCTTTTAATTAGTTTACTATGATACACATATTAAGAAATAGGAAATAGACATTTCTGTTGTACTCTCTGAATCCTCTTTCTCCAAAGAATCACAATTTCTGTCACAATACATATACAACCTTCTATCTCCAACACCACTGCAAACCATGGATGGACTATAAGGCATTAGCCCAGCTTTCACAGATGTGTTTATTAATGGCTCACTATAACTTGAATGGAGAGAGATGAGACATGAGAACGGGGAGACAGGAGAGGAGTCTCTCATGTGAATATGAGCAATAGCTCATGGGCATGAAACCCAGGGACTTATACAATCCTCTGTCTGAAGCTATATAATCATCTTCATCTTCATTACTTGTCTACATTTGTTCAGAAAGAGATCACAACTAAATAAATGACTTGGCAAAAATCTTTGCTGATGACAACGGTTGCCACACCTCTTTGAACTTGGCACAAGTGTGTGAGAGACCTTATCTGGCTTAATCTTGCTTGTGCAAAGGGATTTCATGCTATCAGAAAAGGAGGAGTGCTTCATTGCTAATCAAAGAACTTAAAATCAAAGAAAGAGCAAGTAGGACAAATAGCAGAAGAGTAAGCATTCTGAAGATTCTAACTGGAATCGTGAGAAGAGAGCACAAAGAGTGGCTGCTGTGCCTTCCTTTCTCCTAATTATGTGATAGAAAATCCAATGAAAGTTTCCTTGCAAATTTCTACATGGAAATGTTTTAGATGGAAAACAGAGCATTCAAATTGCTCTCCAAAAAAAAAAAAATCTAAATCTTTTGGTTACATAGACATAGTCACGATCTCTTAATCTTTCCACAAGAAATAGTTAAGAAAGAAACTTCTAAAATATTTATATGGATTGAAAGCACAATATCATTAAATAGAAAAACAAAACTTACTTAGATGCCAAGCTAAATAACTGGAGTGCCTCTGTGTAAACTATCACAGAAATTAAAATTGGAAGCTGTGAACATTTTCTGTCACCT
The DNA here is from genome assembly GCA_001685075.1 of Bramus lutescens. Taxonomy (NCBI): domain Eukaryota; kingdom Metazoa; phylum Chordata; class Mammalia; order Rodentia; family Cricetidae; genus Bramus; species Bramus lutescens. The sequence goes on along the minus strand of LOEQ01016138.1, from coordinate 1,807 downwards.
TTTGCTTTTGAATTTGAGCTGATGTTATGAGAGAAGGATGCTGCTAGTTTTCAAGAATTATTCTAGACATTGTGCTTTAATACTTCCTCTTCTTTCTTCGATTCTCCTTTCTTTTCTACTTCCTTTATTATCTCCACATCTCCACAATTCCTTTCTTTACCAATTGCTTTTCCCCTCTCCCCTGTCTTGTTTTTCTTTCTTCTTTCTCTGCACTAAAAACAGAAAATCATAGTACTCTAATCCTTTACAATGTTTAAGGGAAACTGTATTCACACTGTCTAAATAATAAAGTAAATCAAAGGAAAGTGGGCAAGTCCTATCAAGAGTCTTTCTCATCCTGCTGTCTTTATTTGTTACATTATTTTAACTTAAATCCATCAGAAGATTATTACTCAATATTCCAATCCAATTTTCAGTTGTAGACTCATAATTAGGAAGCAACGATATGAAGATGGATAGTGTATACCACAGTTTCCATGATGCCATGAGAGCCCTTATTCACAAGCCCAAAATTCACATACATCTACAATCTTAGTCTTCCTGTGACAAAATGGGAGGTGAGTGACAGGAGAACCCCTGAAAACTCACAGTCCAGCCAATGGTGAACTCAACAGCAACCAAAAGGGACTCCATTTCAAACAGAGTATAAAATGTAAATCTAAATTAAAAGTGGTTCTCAGACCTCAAATGTTCATGTGCACAGTATACATGTGCCTGTACTTTATATACAGGAATTTGTATACCTTTCTCGCTTTTCATAATATCTTTAGAAAAATAAGGATAAAGTACAAAGATAATAATTTTGAAATATAACAAAGACTAATCCAATGCTTCCGTCATTTCTTTAATATTTATATGTACACAGTTTAGTGTCACTTTTGGCCAAAAGTGTTTGCCTTTTGCTATGGAAAGAGAAATGAACTCTAGCCACAGATCAGAATTGGGACACCATTAGTAACACGTGGGTGAGGAAATCCATGGCTTTTGTTTCCTACTTGATTCTATTCCAAATAGAATTTCTCTCTAGTCTCTTTTTTGACTCAAACCTTGGCTAAGATAACTGTGGGTTTTGCTGACATGCAACAGAGAAACATGTCCCTCACATCACCCCACACATCCTTCCCCCAAACTGTCTGAAATGCCCAACAACTCTTCCCTGGGCATTTCCTTTTGGGCTGAGAGAACGCTTCCTCACATTGGAGAGGAGAGGGGAATGGGGGAGTTCCAAGAGCATTTCAGGAAAGCTACATAGCAGAATGAAAAAAAATGTCCAAAACACAGAAGTTTCTTTCCATTCTCTGCCACTAGTGGAATGGCCGTCTTTCTGTGAGCATACAGAGCGGCTGCTGCTCTGGTTCATCTGGTGTAGTTATCGAAAGCACATGGAGAGTTCTTGCACTAACATACCCACGACAAAACTTCTGTGGCCCACTCACACTCACAGAGGCACACCGTAACTCAACAATTCTCATTTCAAAGCTAGTAGATAATAATATAGCAACACAGTCAAATACAGTAAGCTTTTACTATTTTAAGCGACTCCATTCAATGTTTAGAACACCTGAGCATATAGTTTACTTTCAAAAACGGCTGTCTCCACCACTCCCCAGAAAATCATCTCATACTAAAATTGTAATTCTGCTGATGTCTAAAAATTTACGGAACAAAGGGTCTAAAGGGATATTAATAAAAACAATCTTTGAGCATCTACATCTTTTGCACAACGTATAGTACCTGTCCTCAAAATTCATAATAGAAATTTCTTTCTTTCTTTCTTTCTTTCTTTCTTTCTTTCTTTCTTTCTTTC
>LOEQ01016136.1:0-13900 GCA_001685075.1 Bramus lutescens | reverse complement strand
GATAGATAGATAGATAGATAGATAGATAGATAGATAGATAGATGCATACATACAATAAATATATAAATACATACATGCAAGGGTAGATAGATAGATGTATACATACATAAATTCATAGGTAAATAGATACATAGCTATGTAGATACATACATATATAGAGAGATATATAGACATATACATACATGAAAGTGAAATTAGGAAGAAATGTGTTGGGAGAAATCTGTAGTAGTGGGTTGAGGGGTTGGGATGGGTGTGATTCTAATGCATTATATTGCATACATATAGATAATTCCCAAAGAATGAATGTGTGCATATGTGTGTATGAAAGTAATGTGGAGATGTGTACTAGTGATAACCCTGTGCCCTTGCAGAAAAATGAGCACCTACATTTGGGCTGAAAATCCAGTCATACTTTGTCCTCAAAAATTAACATTATAAGCCATACTCTTAAGCAACCTGACTGAAAGAGATTGCATCGGATGAAAAAAATGCATCTGGAACCCTCTCATTTCACACTGGCCCCAAAATGAACAATGCACAGCTATGCTGCATCTCCTAAGCCACATTTCCATAAAGTCTTTGCCAGTATAGCAGTGTGTGTGGTTAACAAGCAGCAGCCTCGCAGGACACATTTCCGTGCGCATAAAAAGGTCATCAGGTATGTGAACCTGTACTTCTGTGGTTCTGCTCTCTGTAAACCACAAACAAGCTGTCTAGGTGATGAAATTCATAAGCACCCAACTGTCCGTGTGCTAAGTAAGAAGGAAGGGGGAAAATACTTTTATACCACAATTATCATTTTTCCCTGGGTTAACCAAGAAAGTAACTAGATACAACGCAGCCTCCCCCTAGATATACTTTTCTTTCCTTTTTTTAAAATTTGTTTACTCTTGTTAATGACTCTTAATATGATTAAGGTGTAAAAAAATGGATTGTTCCAAAGAACTCTTAACATAAATTAACATTGTCTTTGTTGATTTATTCTATGAAACTTCTCTTTGTTGAGAGGGAATTACTCTCACCTGAGCTTTGACATTTATCACACTGGGAAGATATGCTGAACTCACCAGTGTGGTCTCTTCTGTACCTCTTCCTCAGTTTCACCCCAATGTCTACCTAGAACACATACATTTATTAAGCTGTAGGAGAAGTAAAGCTCTCTCGCCATAGTTACATTGCCATTTCAAACTGTTACTTTCTCTTTCCAGTAGTTTCCTTTGTCATATTCACTGCTTTATGTTGTAATATAATGCTATATCAACAGACAGATGATAGATACATAGATAGACAGATAGACAAATAGACTGATTGAATCTGTTCAGACTGATTGAATCTGTTCAATGACTTGTGAATTCATTGCATGTAAGATAAGGTCAAACTTTTGTACTGAAGCCCTTATAGCTTTCAAAGAGTTCAAAAGAAATTTTATGAAGGCAGGAAAATGACAAGCAATATAAGAGGGGATATAGTTAAAGGTCCTAACCCTGTACATTGGCTCCCTTCTCTTTTTACAGTATAGAAGCTCTACCCAGATGGAAGTAGCAGTCAAGCAGCAATCAATGTAGAGATGTATATTTGGTCAAAGTTCTGGGCCTAAGTAACTGAGTGTTGAATCCTGAATAGGACATCTTTATCAAACCTACCCTGATTGCCCCGAATCTCAGAGAACATCATTAAAGAAGTTTAAATAATGATAGAGCCAGGGGATGGGAAAGGCTGTGAAATGGTCTCTTTTGGACATGATAAGGCCATTGTGTTCATGAAGTCACAGCAGCTAGGGTTCGCTGCTCAAACCTGCATGAGGCAAATCCAGTCATAATTCTGGCATAGACAGATGATGTGCTATCCACTCCCACACCTTACTGAGGAGCTACTGGCAGGTGATACTTGCTGTAGGAGGGAGTCTCATCCTTCGAGAGTGCTCCCACTAGTAGGGTTCCTATGTACTCTGGAATAACAATATGCCTATTTGGGAACCGATATTCTCTGTCTTAATGCAGGCTTGGGTTCTTTTTAAATTTTCTGATTTTACTTACATTCTATTTAAACTGCATTTTCTTTTCTTGCAGTTCTTTTCATTCCCTTTACCATCATTCTCTTCTTAAACTTAAATTCTAGAAAAGACCAGAGCATCCTGTGAACAGGAAAAACTGGGTCTAAGGCTCCTAACTTACTTCTCTTTTCATTGTTAACCCGTATGTCTCATTTGAAAATTATCACAAACTTTCATCCTTAAAATCATAATCCAAATGCAAATATGTGCTCAGGGATGAACAATCAGTGTTCGCAGGGGTGAAGCCTTTGATAGGTCAACCATGCCAGCCAATGGTCCTGCATCATAAATGGACACAGTAGCATCGAGTGGAGGAGAGCTGCGGAAGAAGTGACATAGCACTTAACCAGTTAAAGACAAGTATTTCTCTTGGGGTGTAGAGAATCCAAGTTCAATTGCAAGCACCCATGTTATGTGCCTCACAACATCCTATAATTCAGATCCAGGGTGATAAAACACCTCTTTTCTCAACTCCATTGTCATCTTTACTCATTTTCACATCATTTTGAAAAGGTCCTTTAAAGAAATAGTATGTGAAAATGGAGAGCAGGATAAGGAATGGGGGTTGAATCTGGAGCAGGTGCTGGGATGGGGATTGAATATGATCAAAATACAGTTGATGCATGTATGATGTTCTTAAGGGATTAATAAAAAGCATTATATTTATTAAGTCCTAAAATCCAGAAATAGCAATGATATGGTTGAAGATGAGGATCTCCACTGTGTGCAAAGGAAAATAGATTCATGGATCCTGCAGGTACCAGTGTGAAGATGCTAAGATTCTTCTCTGAGATGATGCTGCATTTATACCCAGGCCACCCACATCCTCCCTTGTGTGTTTTATTATGCATAGATCACTTATAATTCCTAGCACTGTGCAAAACTATGTAAATATCTGTTACACCATGTTGTTTAGGGGATAATGGCAAGAACAAAACTGGCATGTGTCCCCACCCAGGCATTTTCCTCTACAGATACAGGGGGGTGATTTGGATTCGGCTGTTATGCAACACAAAATATAGTTGTGTCCTGCTGCTCATTAGTAGAAAAAAAGACACACTCATTCAGTGATATTACATTTTCAATTTTTTATTTACACATGTATCTTCTCGATATTATAGGCAGGAGTTCCATTCCTATAATCCTTGGGCGTGTATGTGAGTGTTTGAGAGAGTATATCTGTATATGAATATGGTGTACACATGTGTGCTGTGTGTGTATATGTGCAGGCTGATGCTTAGAGCCCAGAAGAGGATGTCGTATGTCATGATGCCATGTGGAGATCAGAGGACAAGTTATTAACGTTGATTATCTTCTTCCACTATGTGGGTTCTTGGAATCAAACGCAGGCACCCAGTCTTGAAGCCTTATTGCGGAACAATTTTGTTGGTCCATGTATGCAGTTTACAGAGTAAGTAACTAGCATATTTACTAGTATCATATTGGAGATGATAATACAAAAATCACCTGATTTATTATAAAGAGTATGATTTTTTTTCTAGCAAAAGAAAGATACAGAAATTAGGACTGTCCTGAAAAAAATCAAAATGCCAACTTGACCCAGCTAATATTATTTTTCAAATTGTAGTAATTTATGAACTATTCTACAAAAGTATGTCATTTTCTTACATCAGTTTATGCACCAATATTTAACTGAATAAATGAAAACATGTTAAACATATTAGGACGAATTTCTAGATGCATATTCCAAGGAATTCTGATCATTTATTTGGCTAAAAGATATTTATTTACTCTATATAGCACCAACCACAACCTGCTATAGTCAAGTACACTAGGAAGATGTTGACTTAAAGCTTAAGATAAAATATCCAGAATGTCCCAGAAACACATGTACTGAGAAATATTCACATTAAAATTTCTAGATGGGTCAGCAGATATCTCAGTGGGTAGAATAACTTGCCACCAAGCCTGCTGACCAGCTTTTCATCTTCAGGACCCGTATGTTGAAAGCAAATAAACAATTCCTACAAGCTGTCCTCAGATATGCATTCGCATGCTGTGACAGGTCCATGTTCACACCTGTACGCACATACTCACATACAAATAGGAAATGTAAAAAGTTTATTCTGAAGAAAAATAAATTTCTAGGAAACTACATACAGTATTTCTTCAATTTTTATTTCTACAAGACATGCACTGGCATGATTCACAAAAAAAATAGGTTAAAAAAATTGTGTGCTCACACAGGAACTTCATTTCTGATTCTTAGAATTTAAAAGTCGGTAGCTTAATCATGGGGATCCAATACTTCACTGTGTGTTTTGGAAGCCATACTTTAAGTTGATTTCTGTTTTAAATGACAATAACATATATGTGGTAACAGAATGTGCACATGAATGCAGTTGCCTATGGTGATCAAAGGCATAGGATCTCCTGGAGCTGGAGTGACTGGTGGTTTGAGCTGCATAACATGGGGACTGAGTACTTAACTGCAGTATGGACCTCTGCAACTGCTGTATGTACTCAGTCACCAAGCCATCTCTCCAAACCCTAGGAATCAGGTGTTAATGGCACATTATACTAGTTAGTCATCAACTTGACACATGCTAGAGTCATCTAGGAAGAGGGAACATCAGTTGAGAAATTGCCTTCATCAGATTTGCCCCTAGGCATGTCTTTGGGTATTTTCTTACTGATGATTGATGTGGGAAGGCCCAGCCTACTCTGGGTTATATCACAACTGGGCAGGTGATCCTGGGGTATAAAAGAAAGAAGACTGAGAAAGCCATTGAGAATAAGCCAGTAATCAACATTCCTCCATGGTCTCTGCTTCATCTTCTACATCCAGCTTCCTGATTCCAGTTTTTGCCTCAACTTCCCTTAATGATGGACTCTAAGCTGTAAGAAGAATGAAACCTTTTCCTCCTCAAGCTTCTTTTGGTCATGGCTTTTAACCCAGCAATTGAAGCCTGACTATGATACATATTATATTTGTTGCTATTTTTCCAAGACACATAAGATTTTAGTTGCAGTACCAATTCTACAGAGAAAAAAATTAAAAATAAAAACCTTAAATTAGGTTCTCAGGTGAAGCTCAGTTATATTCTAAAACTCAAGGTGTATGCACATGATTCTTTCCATTCTTGTCTGCCCTCCACAGTCTCTTACGATAAGTTCCGGGCTGACACCGTGCCGCAGTAAACAGCCCTGTTGCCTCCAAAACTTTAATGCATCCTCCCCCCAGTAATACAGTAATACTGCCAGTTGGCTGATCTGAGAAACCAATACCAGAACCTGGGAAGAGCAGACTCTTTGCATCTAGGACTTAGGAGATGGAAGGATTTTTTTTTTCACTGTTGCTGCTGTTTCTTCACTTACTTTGAAAAAAACAATGTGACCTGCCTTTCTTAAAATTTGGCATTGATGGCAGGGATTTCATTCTTCAAAGTTCCACAAAGCGACCCCACAAGACAGAAAGTCTTAGGGGTGGGAGACAGTAGACTCCTGCTGTGGTAACATTGACCTGGTGTCTGAAGTGCATCCTGACTCCTCAGACCCCACAGGCATCACAGCTGACGTCCACTGTTCTCATCACCAGCTCATCTGAAGATTTTCTCTCTCTTAGTGTGTTACTCGGTTTTTGCCTAGAACAGTCCACAGGAGACCAGTTAAGAATAACCTTTAACAGTAAGCAGGCTTGCTTCCTAGGAAAGAAAAGGGACCTGTTTATCAGAGGTAAAATAACCTCGTAATGCAGAAACAAAGGTAACAGCAGGGGGATTTAAAGATTTTATTCTTAAAAAAGACTTGGAAACCTATCTTGATGTTTTCAAACACTTTTTAAATGATTTATTTTATTTTTAGTTATTCTTTTATGAGGGGGGTGTGCACATGAGTGCAATTTCCATGGAGGTCAGTAGAGGGAGCTAGACCTCTGGTGCTGGAGTTATAAGCAGCTGTGAGCTGCCTGATGTGAGTACTGGAAACATACCTCTGATCCTCTTGAAGAAGAGGAAGTATTTTTAAGAACTGAGCATTTCTTCAGCCCCTCCAAACACTTTTAATCCTAATCGTTTAGTAAATCTAGACAATGTTCCAGAAAACACAGTAAGCCTTTTTGCAGTAATAGAATTATTTATGCTGATCAATTTGAAATTACCAAAGTGATATAAAACACATGTTGGAAACATGATACACTAGCATACATTAACAACAGAAACACTTCTATTTCAGAGACCCATTATGCAAAGTCACAGTCCAATTCAGATTTCCAGTCTTAGACAGGAACTAAATGTGATATGAAAGGCATCTGGAGTAATACAAGATTTGCTACTGTTTTGTCTCAATTGTTAAAAGTATTCAAATGCTATTTATAAGAAAATAGATATATGCTAAGGCTTATAATCTAATATTTTCAATTTGAATTTGTAAAGTTGGACCTAGTGACATTAAATTATAAAATTTTAAAATTGGTTAAATTGCAAAAATTTTCAATAATATATTTTTAAAATATCTGTTTTGAGTTATTTTAAAATAATGTATCAGTAGTTTGGTTTCATAAAAGAAAAAATGGTACACTTAAAGAGCGTGTTGGTAAATAATTTAATGGAAGATTTATTTCTGGAAGAATAGACAAGTCCCTAATGAGGAAACTAAATAGTATTATAGTCCAGTACGTGGAGCCATAGAGGGGTATTTATATTCATTCTAGACCTAAAGAGAACTATGATAACTTTAATTGTCAATGTAATACAATCTAGAATTAGTCACCTGAGAAGACAGTCTCAAGAAGGCACTATCTCCATTGGGTGGGCTTGTGGGCACATCTGTGGGTAACTGTCTTAAGTTAATTGACATAGGAAGACCCAATCAACTGTGGGTAGCATCATCCCCTGGTAGGGGCTTCTGAGCTGTATAAAAAGAATGGGTAAAGTGAACTGAACACAATAAACAAGTAAGGGGACATGTATACATTCACTTCTCTCTGTTCTTTACTGGGGATGTCATGTGACTAACTGCTCGTAGTCCCTGTCTTGACTTCCGGACCATGATGGACTATAACCTTAAATTGTAAGCTGAAATAAACCCTTTTTCCCTGAGATATATTTTTATCATGATAGTTTATCACAGCAACAGAAATAAAACTAGGACCAGGAATAAACGATTACCAGAAGCAAAGCAGTATCCATACAAGAAGGGCTGTACTGCATACTTCTGGAAGATACTTCCAACTCAGAGTGAACATCACCTGATAGTACTTACTAGAAATGAAATGTCTTGGTCTCCACTCCACATGCAGGGAAACAGAAGGAGAAACACTGGGCTTGACATAGACTTTTGAAACCTCAAAGCTCATCTCCTTTAACACACTTCCTCCAACAAGTCACACTTCCCAATCCTTCTAATCCTTTTAAATAGTGCCACGTGACTAAGCATTCAAATACATGAGCCTATGGGTACCATTCTCATTTACCCCACCACAAGAACCATAGTATAAGAACACAGTCACATTCAGACCTCCAGTGAGGCAGGAGAAAAGGAGATAAATAATACAAGCCCTGGCATCTTTCTCTTGCAAATACCCTGTCAACTTCTGGGTGTTTTTCACTAGACAAAGGAAATGAGAATCATGAACTGGAAGGGATCCCAGGTTTTGAGATGTAAATGACAGCTTCCCAGAGCAGTAAGAGGGACAGTGGGAAGAGATGAGACTGGAGATGAAATCATAGACTTGTCATTCAATGGAAGCTGGACTTTTAAACATCATTATCTAAGCTGAGATTAGTGTTCTTATCCTGATGGCACAGTTCAGTCAGCAGAGACACTTGCTCACAGGTCTGATGACCTGAGTTCCAACCCAGATCCCACAAGAAGACTGGGGAGAATATATTTCAGAGAGTATTCTTTTCCCTCTACATGGAAGTCATGGCATGCACATATTTACACACATAGCAATTGTTGAGAACCCCAGGCATGATGTGTATCTGGAGTTTTAGTTTTCATTACTGCATTGGTGTTTATAATTACAGAAGGTCTTTTAAGACTCTCATCTTGCAGGTGAAGGAGGAAATTAAGATTCAGGGTATTGAAGAATTTCATTAACAGTACCCCAACTATGTCACTGGCAGAGTTTAGATTTCAAATCTAGACCGTGTTTATTCAGCAGCCAATATTATGTTCATGACACAATAGTAGTACTTACACTAAGATAACCAAGCCACACTGTACATAATCAATCCATACTATTGTGTTCAGAGGTTAGAATAAAATCCCTCAACCCTTCATAAAGTGAATTGATTTTTATAGCAGAGTCCAAATTTATGCACATTGTCCCAGAAGAGATAAGACAGTCCAATTTTGGTTTTTGTTTTTGTTTTGTTTTGTTTTTTTAAGAAATTCTGGGTTGTTCTCAACATACAGGGTATTCATACTTCTCCCTGGGAATGCAATCCTGAACATACAGAGAAGCAGTAGCTTGGTCCCTGGGAGTAGAGTATCCTCAATGCACTTGTCAGTTCCAGAAAACATGAATTAGGTTTCAATATAAAAAGGCACTGACTTCCTGATAAGTATTTTATAGGGGGCTCTCCCATGCTCCAGACTCAAAACAGCATGCTAATGAGATTGTAGAAATCTGAGGTGTTGGGGCTGGAGAGATAGCTCAGTGGTTCAGAGTATGTCCTCGTTGTTTTCCCTTGCTGTGGTAAACACAAGGATCAAAAGCAACTTGGGGAGTAAAGGGTTGATTTCTGCTGATAGGTTACAATCCATCATTGAGAGAAACCAGGACAGGGACTGAAGCAATCATAGAGCAACAGTGCTTACCAGCTTGCATCCTCTGGCATACCCAGCTACCTGTTGTGTGCAGCCCATACCCACCTGCCCACTGAGGTCAGGACCCTCCCACATCAGTCAAATCAAGAAAATGCCACATAGATATACTCACAGGTCAATACAATGGAGGCCATTCCTCAACTGAGATTCCCTCTTTCCAGGTCTATGTCAAGTTGACAAAAATTAACCACGGTAGAGAAGATAGTAGTGCAGAGGACTAGTTTAGTTCCTTCCATTCCCATTAAGCTGTTCACATTGCTCGGATCTCCAGATCCAGGGCCGAAATCTGTCACCGAAGGCACTTGGCACTACATACATATACCTACATCCAGACACACTCACCCTTAATTAAAAATAATTTAAATTTGTTTTTTAAAATAAAATTGGCATGCCATTCACACATATACATACAAAATAAATTAAAAAGAAAAATCGTCTTGTCATCATTACTTAGAATAGAGCATTTCTTACCAGCCCAGGGTGCAGACAGTCTGTGTGGAGAGTGTGCCTGATATATAATTAAAAGCCTCTCTGCTTGGAGGTGCTCCATGATTAATGTCTCAGGTAGGCATTTTGATTCTTGTCCTAATAGAATCTGACTGGCTCCGAAACACTCGTGTTGTTCAGGTACCTCAAGAGTAATAAAAGGTTGCTCTAGGCTTATTGCACAATTCCTTGAGTCATTAATTATAGCTGCCCAAAGTGGAAAGTTTATAATTAAACATATAATTTACTCTTCTACTTTTGGATGAAGTAAATTAAGCCAATTAGATTTCTTTTGATTAAGCATATGGAGCCATTAACAAAGTGCACAGGTGTGTACAAGCAGAAGGTGGGTTACAACAACATCTATGTTTCAAGTGTGTTTTGTCACTTTGATGTCACTTTCTGGCTAGAGTAATTATGCTAATCCATTTGAAGTGGATTTCTTTAGTTTTCCTGGTTTGCTGCTGCTTTGTTTATTGCTTTGAATCTTTAGGTACTTAAGTAGCAGCAAGTAATGATCAGGTATAAGTACCAGCTAATCACAAGAGTAATTCTGGCTAGGAATATCCACACACAATATCATTTCGGTGATTGCCTTCTGCACCATTCAACCCCCAGGTGACATACTGCATATGGCATCTGAAACATTACAATTGGGGAACAACTAAGCACTGTATTATAATTTTTGCACTATTTTTTTCATTGTCTGCAGTCAACCAAGAAAGTTATATCTTCCTGCTGTTTGCATTATGTTGTGTTTATTATAGTTTGGCATGGTTAATTTTAATTGTCACCTCGACAGACTCTAGAAGCACCTGGAAGAACACATCTGTGAGGGATTGTCTACATCGGATTGGCCTATGGCCAAGTCTCTGGGGATTGTAGTTATTACACTAATTGAAGTAGGAAAGCCAACCTATTATGAGTTGCACCATTCCCTGCTCTGGGCCCTGGACTATGTAAGTGATAAGAGGGCATTAAGTACAAGTAGAGACAAATGTGTTGATTCTCTGTCTGCTCTTGACTATGACTATGATTAGCCATGTCCAGTTCCTGTGCTGCTGTCTCTGCTGTGATAGAGTGTCACCTGGAATGGTGAGCTAAAACTCGCTCCCTCCTAAGTCACTTTTTGTCAGGGTGTTTTATCACAGTAACAGAAGTGAAACTAGGAGATATTTCAAATTCACAATGTTTACTTTTCAGAGTTAATTTTGCTAGAGAAGTATCTGATGTGGCATTCCCCTCTGTATGCTCTGAATATCACTGGTTAATACAGGACTACTTTGAGCCTATAGCAGAGCATGGCAGAATGAGCTAGGTGTGGGGGGGAACTAAGCTGAATTCTGGGAGAAAGGAGGTGGAGTCAGAGAGAAGCCATGTATCCCTGCTGGAGACAGATGCCAGAACTTTGACAGTAAGCCACTGACACGTGGCAATACACAGATTAATAGAAATGGGTTATATTAATATGTAAGGTTTAGTTCATAAGAAACTAGAGCTAATGAGCCAAGCAGTGTTTTAAATAATATAGTTTATGTGTGGTTATTTTGGTTCTGGGCGGCTAGGACAAATAAGCAGCCTACTTTCAACAGTATCTGTGTCCCCCTAAGAAAATAATTTCTGTGCTGAAGAATGTTTCAGATGTCAACAGAATAAAAAAAGGCCTTCACAAATCCATAAGTATTTCAAACCAACCTTGCCAAATCAGCAACCATTTCTCTTACTGAAAGGTACTCTTGTTTTCCAAATATATACATATTATTTTAAATAAACTAAGAAATTAAATGTTTTAAATAATGCTGAATTTATAGACTTTTTCTTCTTGTATAATTTTTAGATCAATAAACAAGAGTCTTGTAATTACTAACACTACTTTTGGATAGTCCAGACTTAAAAAAAAATCCAATTAACAAACTGTGTGAAGGAGATATTTCTCTTCTCTCTGAGGCTTACTTTAGCTAACTTCTCCTCATTGTGTGTCTCTGCCAGTATATAGAGAATGACTGCAAGAAATTCATGGGGAAAGTCTATGAACCCAAAGGTTTGTAGGGTCTACAGTTCATCAGTAGCAGAATCCATGTGAGAGTCCTAATATCTGTCAAAAGGCATATGACATGGAATGTGTGCAGTAAAACGTTTATAAATAATCAAATGACTAAGTGAAGCAATCTATCACTAAAAACATTATTAACTGTGGATATAGTCTCCCAGATGGGTCCCACAGTATCTCTCTTTTGATAATCATGTGCTAGGGTTATCCCCTATGGGTGCTGATGAAACCTTTGTAAGAGGAAAATAGTTTAGTGTATCAATCTAAAAGAAATGATACTATACCCAAGAACTGTGCTTTCATCAGCAAGGTGATTTCTGGTGGGATACAAGTTCACAGAAGATCAGCTACTTCTACCAGAAATGAACAGTCAAACAAATGGCTGAAAGATACAGGGAAAGAGGTGACTGATGATGGGTGAAAGAGGGGAGGAGGCTAAGATGATGTGTATCAGTGCATTATAGTAAGAAGGTCAGGATGAACTCATGTTTAACTTTATGGAGCTACAGATGGTTACAAATAGAAAGTTATGTATGTGGGCTGGGAACATAGTTCAAAGTATAACAGTGCTTGACTTGAAAATGCAAGGACTTAAGTTCAGTCTCTAGGGGAGCTGCATGAACCTGGAAATGGTAGTGTGCATCTATAAGCCCAACCCTCTGCAGTAAGATGGGACATGGGGCAGAAGAATTCTGAAGCTTGCAGGCCAGCTAACTTAACATGCACAGGAGCTAATAGCAAAATGCCTTGCTTTAAATAAAATGGAAGGTGGGGGTTGATGCTGGAGGCTGTCCTCTGTGGCTACATGCATGCTGTGGCCCATGCTCATCCACACCCACATTAATAAACACGTGTATGTATACTTCGGCACATCAAACATACACAGAGAATTTTTATTTTTTTAAGATTTCTCTATGCAGATGAATTAGTGTATATTCACACATATCCTTGATCTCTACGCTAAGAGCAATTATGTTCCAGCAGCAATAAATGTGTGTATAATTTCATTAATAGCATGTATATTAATTTGCAATATCATTACCCACAATAAAAAAACAAGAGTCACTGGGGAAATAGCTGATTCTTGGACATGGATTGGAAATGTGCAAGATGAGCCTGCAAGACAGATAAGGAAATGCAAAGAAATATAAAATAAAATAAAATAAAGTACCAGAAACAATAGGCCAATGGGGCATTTATAAAGAGAACAAGAACAAACTTCAAACTGAGAGCATGTGGTAAAAACACAGGGACAATCTGAGCAACAAAATTTAATGATTTAAAAGTATAAAGTAAATATTTCTGAGGTTGAACTGATAGAGAAATAGGGAGACCTGGTGGATTTTCCATGCAGAAGAATTCCAAGCTCTACTGTGTAGATGCTCCACCTTCAAGGAGGCTGAATATAAATATTAAAATTCATTTTAAAATATGAAACATAATTGCCCTACCCCAACAGAAGTAGCAACTTCATTTAATACCAGACATTTTGACAGTGCCTGGAAGCAGAAGCATATTACAGTATATAGGATTGCTTTTCAATAATAGAAGGACTTATAGCTCCCTAGAATATACAGTATTTGAGATGTGAGCAGGTGTCTTGCCGAATTCCACTTTATTTTATTTTTATCCCCAAATTCCTCTAATGAGGAAAACCTGAAGGACTGAATCAGGGGAAAGAGTGCACCATTGTGAATGTATCATTTTTCTTTCAATTTTCCTTCTCCACCTCAGAACTCATTATACTTCTTTTTTTATGTGGATTTTACAAGAGAGTGACAGAAATCCTTTGTATGAACTTGCAATCTACCAAGCTCTTTCCCTTCAGACTATCTAGAAGAATGAAAATCAGCCCTGAGCAGCTCAGCACAAGCCAGTGTCATCTTCAAAGAGTGTTGGAGATGTTAGACTTGTACCTTTGAAAGACATTCAGGTGCCATTCGAGGTCTATTCCCTCTCACGGCCTTTCTCTAGACTTCTTATTTTATCCTGGGTGGCCCCAATCCTAATCCAAACCATGCTCAAGTCCCCCAAAGCAGCCTGCAATTGTCTCACAACAATCACAGTGCTATCCAGTGAGATGTGGACAATGGTAAATACTGTAGAGAATAGTCTCACTACAACAGCATGAGCCACTTCTTCAACACCAGTTTTCCTTTTTTCTGCCTAGAACATGCTGCTGAGGCCAGGAAGGGTGGGGAAGAGGACTAGAGACAGTAGCTGAGGACACAGAAGCTAAAGAGACAACATGACATACATCCTCTAAAACTGAGAGGCCAGACATTAGTATAGAATAGCCACCTTGAATCCCTAGCTACAGATGCAGACAAGAGTCTTATCATTATTGTTTCTACACACACAGCTAGCACAGGTCCTATTAGAGCAATATTCCTCCTTTCCTCATGAGGAGATAAAAACGTTTTAAGCTTGATGACATCTGAGAAAGACAAATGTCTCACCTGTTCTCTCTCTCTTTCTCTCTCTCTCTCTCTCTCTCTCTCTCACACACACACACA
>LOEQ01016135.1:10716-24618 GCA_001685075.1 Bramus lutescens | reverse complement strand
TCTTGATTAAGGTATTGTTTGTGCAGTTTATTTAAAAATAATGTATAATTAAAAATATAGGCTAATAGAGAATCATCTATAATAGTCCAGCTTGTAGTTTTATTAGTTAGATTTTCTAGATGTACAGAGATGTATTTCAGATGAGTAGCCATTCTTTAAACCTTTCAAAGACTACAGAATATGGCATTTAATATGTTTTAAGAACTTATGACAATGAGAAAAATATGCTCCTGGCAACACCAATGTATTTCAAAAGGATGATGGACATTGAAGAGGCTCCTTATGGAGTTTGTTAGCCACTTGGTCAAGAAACTGCTCTTGCCTAGACTGCTTGATGAACTGGACATGCAAGACCCACAGAGAAATGACTGCAGAACTTGAATGTGAAATGGCCCTTCAGGGTTCTTGATTCATTAAAGAATCTGTTAGACATTCTGCAGGACACAGAAGAATGGGACTGAAAAACTGGCAATATAGGTAGAACTGTCATTGAAATTTCCTGCTTTACGGAAAATTCTGCAGATACTGTGGGCCTGTATGTTAAAGATAGATGGCCCAGTGGTACAGATGAACTTTTACAGGTAGCAAGATGTCTCTGTCAATTCTAGAGTTTTGTAAGTTGCTTATAATGTATTTCCTGTTTACTTAGGTAAAATTATGTCTTTCTGGAGTCTTTGATGGAGTTAAAGAATTTATTATTATAGTTTTCCTTAGATATAATAAAATATAAAGTATATTTACATATTATAACTGTAATAATTCTTGTTTGATACCTGTCTTGTTATATGTAATTTTACTATGTTAAAGTTAAAACTTTCTTTTTTAATTAAACAGTAAAGGAGAGGTGATATGAGATTCCCCTATGTATGCTGTAAATCCAATTGGTTAATTAATAAAGAACTGTCTTGGCTTGTAATAGGGAAAAAGGCTAAAGCTAGGTGGAACAAAACCTAAACTGAATACTGTGAGAAATAAGGGTAGAGTCAGAAAAAGCCATGTAGCCCCACTGGAGACAGATGCTGGAACTTTAGCCAGTAAGCCACAGCCACATGGCAATACACAGATTGATAGAAATGCGTTAAATTAATATGTAAGAGTTAGCCAATAAGAAACTAGAGCTAATGAGCCAAGCAGTGATTTAAATACTATAGTTTCTGTGTGATTATTTCAGGGCTGAACAGCTGGAAACAAACTAGTGGCCTCCTTCAATATTCCAGGTCTGGTAATATTTTTTGCTAGGTGCTCTTTTTGTATTTAAGTGTAATATTTTGAATTATTCCTTATTTCATGCCATGGTCCAATAAATTAGTGAAAAATGTAAATTGTTCATGATTCGCAAATAATATTTTTTGTCCATATAAAGGTATATGTGAAAGTTTTATGTGAACCTGATGTGGGATTCCCTTCTGTATGCTTTGAATACTATTGGTCAATAAAGAAGCTGTTTTCATCTTATGATAGGGTAGAGTAGAGCTAGGTGGGGAAAACTAGACTATATGCTGGAAGTAAGCAAGTGGAGTCAAGGGAGAATCTATGCAGCCCTGCCAAAGACAAATACCAGAGGGAACTTTACCTAGTAAGCCACAGCCATGTGGCAATACACAGACTAATAGAAATAGGTTAAATTAATATGTAAGGGCTAGATGATAAAAAGTTAGAGCTAATAGGTCAAAAAGTAATTTAATAAATACAGTTTCTGTATGGTTATTTTGGGAGTCTAGGCATCCGGGAACCCACAATGGCCTTCATTACAACATGAACCTCTTAAACATGTAGTGAAACTAAACTCTTACAGATACTTTGATATTAAGTTCAGACTGATTTAAATATTGAGAAACTGGTAAAGCTAACAATGTTGATGTTGGCACATGCCTGTAATCTAATACCAAATGGGCAGAAATAGGAGAAATAGAATATTAATGTCTCAAGAAATGAGAAAGTCATAAAATTCTGTATTTTATTTGTTCATGTAAAGAATGGTTCAGAAGGTGCCACTGGCCTTCCTTATCCATCTTGAGATTGATATGTTCCTTGTGGGGAGGATTCATTCTTGTGCATGTGTGATAACTTTTAATGTTGAGGTGTGAAGAATGGATTTAGAAATTTGAAAAGATCATGCAGAGAGTTTCAATACACACTTTATCTAATGCTAACTTGCATGTCATAGTTCCTTTGTTAAAAATGGGTAGATTCCACCAATTTTTGTTAATTTCCATTTTAGCTCCAGAACACCACATTGAAACTGGGTACCTGCACTACAAGCCTTGACTATGTGATGATTTCTCAGTCTATCTTCATTTTCCATGACTTTGACAGGTTTAAGGAACAATCTTAGTACTTTGTAGACTCTCTCAGTTTGGGTGATGTTTGCCAAGCAATTATACCAATATTGTGGACTTCAGGGGAGAATCCCATGTCAGTTTGCTACTTTTTTCTTAACATATATTGTTCAGTACAGAAGGTTAACAACATGCATTATTGCAGATGACATCACTTTTATCAGTTAAGGAGATGTATGACAGCCTTTTGAAAAGTTCTTTCCCTTCTATATTGGCTCAATATTAGTCATGAAGTCCAGACCATATTCAAGGGATGCAGGATTGATTCTATTATGCCCTTTTTACTTAGTGACAAAGCTTATTTTGTAAATTTCAACATAATGCATTGATGTATTTTTCTCTACATGTAAATCTACAGTTTTATGATAATTAATTTCACCATAAGCAAATTTTACTCTATACTAACCACATTCCCCTTATGTATATCAAACGTAGGATAATCTAAGCACTAGAGAGAGGTATGGAACAGTTAATAATTATGTATAAATATATGGAGAAAAAATTGGAAGAAAAAGCCAGTAATAAACTGCTAAAATTGCACTCAGGCAATTAGGAATTTACCTTCAACCCAATGAGTGTTGTTTCTGATCCTGTTATACCTGAGGGAGAAAAGTTCAAGAAATATGAATGGTTCCACAAATTTTGTTCTACAGCAGAATTTTAAAGAGTGTCTCCTAATTACAGTTTTATAGAGTGTGCTTTCAACCATTCCTATTTTTAATGACAGACACTGCCACTAAAGTTCCCAACTCAAGCATGCACAACTAACTGCATTTTCTTGAGCTCAAAAGCTATGCTCCCTTGGATTTCGGTTTTTCTAACTCAGTTACATGAACTCTGACCACAGTTATGAAAGCGATCTTGTAAAAATTCTCAGTGCTGGAAAGCAGCTATTTGTTCAACTTCCCTTGCTTTTCAAAACAGCGTCTTTGCTCTCTGTCTTTATTGTTTAATAGTTTTCGTAGTATTCTCCAGGTAACAATTTGTGCTAAACAATTCTGAGGCTGCTAGAAATGATCTTTCTCAAACAAGAGTTCTACAGATGTGAGATGGTCTCCCCCACATGCAGCTTGAATCTGGAGGCACTTTGAGTATGAAGTAAGAGTCTTTACTTTATTGCCTCTATGTGGGTTGTTTGGTTTCTTGGCAGGCATGTTTTGCATGTTGAATATTCCCCATGAATACTTTCTTTTTTGTTTAGTGTTTTGTGGCCTCCGGTACTAGTAGGTAACCAATAAATTAAGCAAAAAAAAAATTAAATATCCCGTTCTTCATGCTTTGGTTATACATCTTTAAGAGATGAGTATTTAGGGCCTAAATTTTCTACTTAATTGACTAAATTCTTAATTTTTATTTTGCTTCTTATAAACCCTCAGTGAGTTTGTGATTTCCTTTGAGGGTAGGGATTATCTTGTTTATTTACTCCCACAAGGCTCCATACAGCACTCAGAACAAAATCAAACTTCAAAGTGGGAAGAAGAAAACTTCTTTACTTTAGGTTTTACTAATTCCTAAAAATGTTGTAAAATGTTTGCCAAGAAATTAGTTCTGTAAAATTGAATCAAGGACCGTTCAAATACCCAATGGTCAGAACATACATAATGATAAAGAAGTGTTTTCTTATATGTCACTTACATTATATACAAATGACTTTTATTTACCAAAGTAGCCATTTTCTAAATTTCATGCTNTATGTATGTATGTATTTTCCTGTTCTGCCTCTTCAGCTGTCCTTTGTAGCTGTTATGACAAGAAACCAACCAAACAAGATGAATTACAATAGTTCAGATACATTCTTATCTAACCTTTAATGTTTTCCTATTGCATCTCTCTTATTTCCATCTCCTCGAGATTGGCTATTCATGACTAGTGAACTGGTCATTTGCATTTTAGGAGCATCATTTAGAATATACTATGTACAAAATGGTGAAAAGGGGCTGGAAAAGATATTGTCTAGGAGCCCATCTCAGTTGAGATTCAGGACGTGGAGAGAATGAGATGCAATCAGAGTTTAAGGTCAAAGATGAGTAATGGAGATGGAAAATGGGGATGGAGAGAGAGGATGGAAAAGAGCAAACTATGCTTGGAGGCAGCTTGCATAGATGGTAAAGTATATCATGTTTACTACTGATAAAGTGACAACGTAATACTGAACATCACACGCACTTGGAGAGGGAGAGGTAGTTGATGGAGTATGACTTGAAAGCAGGCTGGGTTTATTTCTATTTTTTGAGGTTGAAAATCCCGTAGAATATTCAAAAACATGTTATTCAACATGGATTAGGCAAGATTCTGTGCAATTATTTTGAAAAATATCCCATAGTGTCCAGTCCATCATCTTTAGTTCTTAATAACTATTTTCTTAAGTAATTGACCAACAGTGATTAAGGGAATACATAAATGGTTGTAGTTAGGGTCCCAATAGCAGAGACATGTTTATAGCTTTCCATATTCCATCCTCTAACTTGGATCATGGTTACCTCCATGAGAGCAAATCCCTTGAGGCAGCAATGGTCATATCCCATTTATCTTCATCAGGGAAAGAACTAAATACAAGACAGTGTTCAACAACCAGCCTGCCACTGCCCAACCCTATTTTGTCTCTAATTTTCTGTTTATTATATTGCTCTTTCCTTCATCTGACTCTCTCTCTCTCTCTCTCTCTCTCTCTCTCTATATATANACGTATTTCAATTTTGAGAAAATCTGCAAAGAGATGGGCTGTTCCTGGCAGAAGGAGTCAAAGTAATATGAGAAAGCTAGACTTTAAGTTGGGCATGGGTATGTTAAGGGACAGTCAAATGAAATGTGCTTTGCCATAACTGAATATAACTTTTTTATGTTTTGAAATGCTTAAGAGTCTTGTGGCACCACTACCAACTAGGAACTCAAGAATTTAAAAGGTATTTTTTTTAAAAAAGTATAATTCTTCAGCTTCACACCCATCTATCCCTAAGCAAGAACAGGGTATATTGAACATTTCCTAGTGCTTTGATAGCTTCCAGCACATAAAAGCACTTTGATTTCTGCCTGGCAAATGATGGCTATCTTCTGCAAAAGGCAGCCATATGGAGAATACTGGCAAATATTTGAAGGACTTAGACAAGAAATCATCTGGCAAAAAAATTCTCACTCAGTAAATACTTGATGAATCAATAAACTTATCCACAGGAACAAAGCTGTGTGCACGCTAGCTCTGGCTTGATTAAGTCACTGCATTTTTTTTTCTGAAGTCATACAACAATTCTATGTTGAAGTAGTATTTCAAAGTACTCTTTCAATAAAGTAATGCTTCCCAGCCTGCAAGTCAGGTGTTGATAAACTGCCTTACTTTCCCACAGCTAAGTTTCTTCCAAGAAATAGACATGGCAGCACCTTTCTCCTTGGGTAAGAATCAAATATGTTTGTGAGTTAATAATTTAGCAATCCTGGTCCTGTAGGTTATGGTAGCTGCTACTGTCTTCTCAAAGAGCACTTGATGTTCTCCCAAGAAGTCAAATAAAAACACAAATCTGTAGCATTGCACTTCTATGGCAAAAAATAAATAGCAGCAGGACACCTATAAATGTCATCTTGACAAAAAGTGAATGAGCTTCGTGATTCTGCCTTCTCTACTGTTGATCCATCACACATGATTTTCTTTACATGTATTGATTTCCAGGGCTCTGTCTGCAGATAGTTAATGTCAGCATCATGTGCTTGAATTACTCAGAGGCTTTCAAGTCTGATGAGGACCTTCCCAGAGACTACAAGCCTAATAACTTCTAGGTTTCAGCCAAATCTGGCGAGGGCTGAAGAGATGGCTAAACAGCGCTTTCTGAAGCAGTCTAGTGGCTACCACCAGTAGTAGGCAGTTCACAACCTCCTGAAACTCCAAGCCCAGAGGGATCAGATGACCCTGTCCCATTCTTACCAGTAGCAATCCATAGTACTAATTATTCTTTTAAAAAGAGATTTACTCTTGAGTGTGTGCACATGGGCAGCTAAAAAGTCCTTGAGACAGACAGGCAGCATGAGTCACCACTCCCTTAGGTGCCCTATTGCAAAGGTGGAGAACAGGTGCCACTTAAACAGAAGACAGGAAAGCATGACTCACTATTCTAATTTAGACTACTTTAATGAACAGAAATTCGGAAGGGAGACAAAAACCCCTATTATTTTTTTTTGGCAGCTCTCTTGCTTGTTTTTTGACTCTGCTTATCTCCAAATTAGATAAAGCAGCAGAAATAGAGGAAAGGTTTCTAGAGAGGCTTAGATAAGAGCAAAGCCTGTGAAAACACTGTACCTGAAGTAGGACAAGCAGCTCCTCTTTGCAGCACGGCAAGCTTCTCCCTGAGCAGACAAGCCAGGGGAAGACACAAGCTCTTTTGTCCCTCCTTAATTTACGTCACCAAAGGTGTAAAATCTAATGCACTTGTTTTCTCTCACCTTAAATATTAGTGTTGTAAGAGGTCTTCAAAATATTTTTCCCGTCAACCAATATTAAAACCTCGTATCTCTTCCTAGGTGATTTGATAAGTGCTTATCTTCTTTGTTCTCCTTTTTGTCTGTTGTCTTATTTTGGTTTAGAGACTTGTAGAGAACAGATTAACAAAAAGTGAGGATAACTGGAAATAGTAAAGAAGCAAAAGTAGCAGCCAGGCCTCAGGCTGATGCGCAGAAAGAAAGCCTTGTTTAGGGTCTGGAGATTGGCCTGTGTGACAGCAGGAGGTAGGTAAGCATCAGTAACTCAGCACACAGGGTCCTCTGTGCTGTACCAAAAATAGAGTTTTCAATCATATTAAAATATATGCTGTATTTTACAAATATTTCTACAAATAGAAAATTTTCTATTGCAGTTTCTGTAACTAGACAATCTAGAAAGAACATGGGAACACATAAGCATAACACTTAAAAACTGAAGTGCTACCCATTAAAAACATAAAAATAAATAAGGAAACTGGCTTAGTTATGCCTATGTAGCTCTCCCTAAGGCTCTCTCTCCCAGCAGCCTGGTGGTTCCCCGACTAAAGCAGACTAAAGTTGTTTCCATCCATCGTCCCAGCTGGCTGTTGTTTCTGAACTCAGTCCGGAATTCTTCTTATCACTGCCTGAGGCTCCATAAATTAAAGTCATGGGAGTCCTTCGCTGACCTGTTTTCAGGGGCTGTTTACAGAGCAAGGAGCTGGTGTGCATTTGAATAGCAAACACGTGTGCAGAGACTCAACAGACTCTGTGAAAGAAAGCTTCTCTCACTGGTTTTAAAAGTAGATCAACAAGGCTGAAGAAAAGGCATGGAGGTTATGAAAACTTGGTGCTCTTGCTAAGGACAGGGTTTTGGTTCCCAGCAACCTCTTGGTTACTGACAACATCCCTATCTTCAGTTCCTAGGTATCCAACTCCCAATTCTGGCCTCTAAGGGCACCAGGCTCACATGTCCTGCACAGACTTGGATGCAGACAAAACACTCACACCCATAAAATAAGAATAAATATTTCTTTAAAGAGCAACTTCAAGCCCTAAAGTAGAAATGTTAGGATCAGGAAAACAGAGATTCCCAAAATACACAGAGTGAGCAATACAAAGACTTACAAAAACAGGCTATTCTAAAATTACAGAGCATGGAATTTCCTTATTGAATGACTACTACAATGTAGTTTTACGGAAACTATACATTAGAAACAGATTTCTAGAAGTTTTCTTAGAAAAAGAATATCCAACAAGAAGGACACTTAACCTGCCCACCCCCCCAAAAAAACACTATTAGACCAAATTCTCCTCTCTTATCACCAGTTTCTATCCCAAATTCTCCCGTCTCCTACCTCATAGGAGATGAGATTAACTAAATGCTGAATAAACTATTTACAAAAGTAAACCATAGTTTAAATACTTATATGTATAAGTGATTTTAGTTTTTATAAGCCACAAGATAATTTATGAAATTTGTAACTACAGTTTTAGATTATAAATATGAAGGCCACTAAATGACTTAATGGCTACAGATGCCTGATCACCTGAGTTTGACCCCTGAGAACCACGTGGTAGAAAAAGGCAAGTGATTTGTGCAAGCTGTTTTCTGACCTTCACATGCAGTGGTACATGCATACAGTGCCCTCACCCACACGCACAAGTAAGCAAACATAATTAAAAAATAATTATAATAATTTTACTGTCAGGCATAGCTCTATTTTGTGGTAGTAAGATCTAGAATACAATATTTAATACAATGAAAAGTTCTCTGATAAATTTAGAAATAAACTTGTCAAATAAAGAGGAACTTGTAATCAGAATACAGAACAGTTTTAAATATTTTTGTCAACTTTTACTTATAGTTTTAAAGTTCATAGGTGAAAAACTACGTGTTAAACTATGCTGGCCATGTAAGCCTGGGAGAAATGTTCAACGTCTAAACAGCCATCTGATAAGTCAAAAGATGACCTAAGATTAAGGTTCCAGGAAGACGGTAAAATACAGATTTCTTTAGTCATAATGTCAGTGAAACCTTCAGGGAAGCCCAGAGGACAGAAGAAACAAAACTAACAGCCTTGAATTGTTTAAGTTGTGAAAAGATGTGTTAGAATGTGAAAATTGTAACACTTGGTGGAGGTGCATAAATGCTCTCTCGTTTTGACTATTTAGCAGTCTGACAAGCCTTTAATGTTGGGAATAGTGAACAATTGTATACTGTAATTATTAAAAGCTGAAGACTTACGTGTCGTCAGGGATTTCCACAATTCTGCTTCTGTCTGTGCTCTGGAATCTGCTCTGGCATGTTTTCAGTTACAGCTTTACTTTGCCAGAGAGGATCAGCATTAAAAGAAAACCAGACTCACCTCCAAACTCTCAAGATTAAAATTCATGCTATTTTCCCTTTAAGTATTTGGCAACTATCTTATATAATTACCCAAGAAAAATTTTTATAGTATGTAAGACTGAACCTTGGGAGGTTATACTATTTGAAGAAATAGAGTAAAGTTTAAAATGGTCTCCTTTTCCCATTGTTTCATTTGGACATCATGGTTTTTAAGTCTTTGCTTTTATGATGAAGAGAGATGGAACATTTTGCTAAATTCATGCAGAAAATAACCAGAAGACATTTTCTCAGTTTCCTATCAATGTTTGGAGAAACTGGTGACAACTGAATCTAGTAACAAAATTCTTTTCATGATTTCTTGTATTATTGCTTAATTTCACCTTTAATTTTGAGACAACTGTAGTCTCACTTTCTGGTATGACAAGTGACACTGTAAGTTCTATTCTAAACCTTACTGGATTCTCGCAGTGATTACTCTTTCAAAGTATAGAATACTAAGACCAGAATATCAGCACCAACTTACTCCCTTAATCATGCTTCATTTTCCTTGTGTTTATCTGCATGTGTGAATTCAGTTCTATGAACTTTTGTCTTGTGTGTTCTTTGATGCACATAATGCTGTGACATTCTACAGAACTAAGCCATCAGTATCAGGATGCGCTGTAGGACACATTCTTACCACACTCGAATTCTAGTCCTTTACTCCCCTTCTCTTTCTTTAATTTCCTCATTTGAATAATTGAGGGTAGTCATATTGATGGCCTCTTCATTTATAATTATTAATGTTACACATGTAGAGAGGGAAAGCATATCTCCTAAGTTTATGAGCTATTGCTCATCTTATTTCAGTCAGAATGATGACCAACGAGACAGCAAAAGCTTAAGAGGATGCGTAGAAAGGGAAATCCTCAATCACTGTTGTGGGGATTAAAAAACAGGTCTAGCCATGATTTTAAAAAAAGTGTAGAGAGTTGTCAAAAGCTAAAAATAGATTTACTGTGAGATCCAGCTGTATTATTCCTGAGCATGTTCTTCAAAGGACTCAGTAGCCTCCTGTGAGATACTTGTCTGGTCATGTTCATTGCTGCTCTATTCACAATGAGTAGGAAATGGCAGCAAACTAGTTGTGAACCAACTGACAATATAAATAATGAAAATGTGCTACGTGCACACAATGGAATTCTATTCACCACTAAAGGAAAGTGAAATTTTTAGGTAAATGGGTAGAACTACAAACTGCTATGAGTTTAGTAACCCAGACTCAGAAAGAAAAATGCAAAATGTCCTGCCTTATTTGAGGATCTCGAGTACACTTCAAGGATACTTGCAAATGGATTATGTAGCATGTTTGAGAGTGGCTTTTTATACTCATTATAATGTCCTTTGCAACTCAAGTTGTACAGAGCAATGCAATTTTAAGTGTTAAATACTAAAGTGTAGAAGACAATTCGAACCCCAATCTTCACACAGCTTTAGGATTGTTAACTTTTTCTTCTGTGAATGGTCTAGCATAGCTACTCAATCACTGAGATGGCTTGTTACACCAAATTGCAGCCTCTAAACCAGCCCCTTGAGTTTCTTACTAAGTACTCTAAAGATGGACTTAGATGAATTCAGTTGTATTAAAAAATCTCCATTGTTGTAGGAGGCTTCTAGTTTGTTCCAGGCTGCTGGGCCCTGAAATAACCATACAGAAACTATATTAATTAAATCACTGCTTGGCCTATTAACTCTAGTTTATTACTGGCTATCTCTTACATCTTAATTTAACCCATTTCCATTGTTTTATATTTTACCACAAGGCTCAAGGCCTACCAGCAAGTTTCCAGCTGGCAGCTCATGTCTTTCCCTT
Source organism: Bramus lutescens (assembly GCA_001685075.1). NCBI lineage: Eukaryota > Metazoa > Chordata > Mammalia > Rodentia > Cricetidae > Bramus > Bramus lutescens. Next base: position 13,634 of record LOEQ01016135.1, on the reverse strand, counting down.
CTGGTGCCTACATCGCATCCCTTGACTTCATTCTCCCAGCATTCAGTTTAGCTTTTCCTGTCTAACTCTGTTCAGTTAAGCCATTGGCCAAAAGCAGTTTATTTATTAACTAGTGGCAATAAAACAGATTCACACCATACAGAGTGAAATCCTACATCAGTCCATGAGACTGATGCTTCTCAGATCACTTTGATAAGCACTGTATAAATGTATAACAAAGAGCCCATTATAATTCTCATCTCATTGTTCTGGAACACTGTTTTCACTCATGCAGGACTTGAAGACCTAAGAATGTGAGAATATTTCTTGGACCTCTGAAGGAATCTTCTTTTAAACAGACTATGTAAATCAGATATAAAATGAGCAAATGGAAAATAGGCATTTATAGAAGAAAAACTATAAATAGTCAATAAATATATGCAAATAATAGTAAAATCAATAAAAAGTAACTTAAAAGGAGCTCATAACATTTTATTGGCAAATATATCACTATTTGGTAATATAATACGCTGACTAGGAAACGGAGAAACTTGAAATGTGATAGCTAGCAACTCAGTTCCTTCCATGGTCCTTGTTTATAACTTATCAAGGTTAAGTATGCTTCATGGTTGAGCTGTTACAACAGCACATCTCTTCTCAATAAACAGACAAAATGTTAYTCACAAAAGTAGAGTGGTTTGTTATAGCTCATTGAAAAAAAAAACTCAGCAGGCCTAAACATCTATCAATAAAGAGAAGATAAATTGATAGGATTCAAGTATTTTTCCTAAAGGAAGTCATTCTCCCTGAGTGTAGCGGTTCACACCACTAACCTAAGCACTCAGGAAGCCAAAGGACCACAAGTTCATGCCACAGAATGAGACTCCATCTCAGGAGAAAAAAAGAAAAGAAACTTAATTCATTTTTCCAACTATTTAGGTAGAAATGCTTGAGGGTGTGTTAAAGGTTTTTTCCACAAAACAGTATATATGTATTGAGCTGTTTAGTTTTCTTGTCAACTTGACTCACGCTAAGGACCTCTGAGAATAGGGAAGCTCAACTAAGAAAATGCCTCCACCAAGTTGGCCTATAGACAAGCAAATAAGGCATTTTCTTGAATAATGAATGGTGTATGAGGATCCTGCTGACCTGGGCTGGTGTCAAAAGTCAAATTCCCAATGGAGAGGCTCAAGTTAGCGTCCAGTGTGGAAGTTTCCTAGCCTATCTATCTACCTATCTATCTATCTATCTCCTCCGTCAACAAAGTTCCAGGACCTAGTCCCGGGAGCCTGACCTACGTAAACTGACTTATCTCTCCGAGGTGAGAGTTGACGAGCATAGGACAGAAACACGATTTTAAACTAGGAAGTTCTCCCAAAGTCTGTCTGTCTTAGGAAATTAAGTTTCTGAAGGCTGCTAATTGTGACTCAACACTGTAGATTCAATTAGGATTTACAAACACATCTCAAGCACCCAGGCTGTGTCTGACAATACTGTACCTTGATTATTCTATGAGTATTCTTAAGTAGACTCTTCTCTTTTCCCAGTCTCAAAACAAACACAAGGATGTAAGTGTAGCAGACAGTATTCTGTCCAACCTCTACAGATGAAGAAACCAAGCTGACAAATGGCTGGCCCAAGAGTCATGTGTTAGAAAAAAAGGGAATGGCACTGGGACTCTGAGCCAGGACTTTGTATCCATAGGCTATCATTTTCCTCATAGATTAGAATATTCAGGACTGACTTGGAAAATAAGAAGCACTAATAGTAGCTGATTTCTCTGAGAAAGAGGATGCTAATGTCCAAGGATATGAGTAAAATTCTGGATGAACAATTTCTCTAGCTATAAAATGAGATGGGTAACAAAGGGGAAATGTATAGAGAAAAATGAAGCCAGTTTATTAATATAACATATATGATAAGTTAAAGTAATGAGTAAAATAATATTTAAACCTAATTTAGGGAACACTCTATGTGATATAAACAAAAATTTCCTCTGAAAATACAAAAACACTTCATATTTATATCAAGATAACAAGAGGTACTATCAAGATGGCTCAGGTTAAAGATGAAAATCTGTAGTGAAAATGAAGGTCTTGATCTTAAGACTATTGGAAGAGGTACCTCTAAGGAATTTCTAAAGTTAGTACTTGTAGATACGCTTCACTGCATTCAGCTGCCACATAGAGATTAGATTAGAATTATAGAACAAAAGAAATTATCAGGTCAACATCAAGATCTCTTTGGTGAACTCAGTCTATGAGAAGGAAACGGTCCAAGACCTCCCTGAGTAGAGCAAGGCATCGAAATAATGAGACTACTCAGTTAGGCACTTTTTTCTTTTTAACTACAAAAAATTATTTTTCCTTGCTTTATTGATGATTCTTTCCAGAAAAATCTGATGCTACCTCTAAATGCACCCCTACATTGTAGCAGTAGTTGTTGTTGTTGTAGTCATAGTCGTAGTATATTTTTATTCAAGCAATATAGAATACTCTCATTCTCAGGGTCTCCTCTTATAACATGAAGGACAACATTTGTCTCTTTAGCTACCAAATGATACTACTAGGACTTTAAAACACAACATGCTCATCACTAAATGCATCCTGCAGGTGAGTTTCAAAGACATTAACATCAGTTCACTGAATGATCAATGTGTAGTCCCTCTCAATCTGAGGCAAATGTTAGGTTGGTTTAACATTATTAGCTTACTCTCTTTAATCTAAAGAAAACTTTTTTTAATTTGTGTTGTGCTAAAGATACTTTCAATATCCAGGAGGAAAACTATATGTTTTTATTTGGGTTCACCTTCTTATTTAGCTTCTATGGGATCACAAATTATAGGCCCAATGTCCTTTAACTATGGCTAGAATCCACTTATGAGAGAGTACATACCATATTCATCTTTTTGAGTCTGGGTTATCTCACTCAGTAAAGTG
>LOEQ01016134.1:0-13906 GCA_001685075.1 Bramus lutescens | reverse complement strand
GGTGGTGCATGCCTTTAATCCCAGCACTCGGGAGGCAGAGCCAGGTGGATCTCTATGAGTTCGATGCCAGCATGGTCTACAAGAGCTAGTTCCATGATAGGCACCAAAGCTACAGAGCAATACTGTCTCGAAAAAAAAATGGAGCTCTGACCTGAACAGGGAATTCTAAATTGAAGAAGTTCAAATGGCCAAAAGACACTTAAGGTCATGCTCAACCTCCTTAGTGATCAGGGAAATGCAAAACAGACCCAGGCTGCAGCAAGACCTTGATCCTAGATATGGCCCTTGGCATCAATATGGATCCAGATATCACCATAGGCTCAGATTGCAGTGTAACCCATTCGAATCAGCTTGGTCCTCACTGCCATCTCCAGTTCTTCCTCTTTCCATAGCACATGCACTGTCTCACTTCCTTCTCTCTCTCTTTTCACCACCACATACTTGCTTGCCTGCAGCAGTCAGGCTCCACAGTGGGCTTTTGCTTCACTTGTAGCAACACCTTCAAAATAAAATAAGTACCAGTAGGCAATGAGGACACTCTTGATTTTGAGTTATATTATAAGAAATGTTCTGGATCACTCTAGATAAATCCAAAAAGAAAACCAGGATCAGTCAATATTTACAACTCCAATAAAATTAACTCTTCCATTTTCTAGTGCCTACTTAAAGAATCTTACTAAACTCTGTAGCCCTAGCATATCAGGTACCTTTGTGTATCCACAGGCCCTGCTTCTCTATATCCATCCATTCAGTAACCTCTCAGCAGACTTGACTAATGCAACATCACTGGCACTCTTTTTCCCCCAAAGAATACCTAGACTCCCCTATAGAACATGGTGATTCAGAAACTGCCCATCTTTCCAGTCTTCTAACCTTCAGTTTGCCCAAATCTACCCCAGGTTCCTTTGATAGGGCAGGGAGAGACCTGATATCCTGGGGAGAGAAAAGACCTTTCCAAAACCTCTAGTCTTCCCATTCAAATGTGATTTCGTCTCTACTTGTAGGCTTCTAAACATCTCCATATCTTACACTTCCTTTCTTGAAACTAATACTTTCTGTCTAGTTCAGGAGAAATCTAAAATTGATCAATATTTTCTAATCAATTTACAACCCTTCACCACCATATACATATAGGGCATACATTTTCCCTACTGTACAACAGAAAAGATGAACTACACCTAGTAATCTGTTTTAGTCTTATTCCATGTCTGTCTGACAAGACAGGGCTGTTCTGGGTCTATGGGTCTAGTGCCTACAGATGCCTGCCTAGTAATTGGGCAATGACATATACCTTGGTCTTGCTCTTGCCTAGCATTTCTATTATCTATCTAGATAACCCACTTTGTCATGTGTAACATGAGGGGCTGGCTTGCTTGTTGGGGTTTTCTGTCCTGCCCGGTACCCCACAGCCGGGACAGAATACAGGCAATTCTCCCGCACCAGTCATGTTGGTCTGTACTCTGGTAAAGACAAAGCGAGCTATCTACCCATTTCATCTCCTTACTAGCAACTCTGGGAATGCTCTCTGGCCTTGGGATGGGGCTGGTAGGGCTAGGTGTATTTTTGTATTAGTCAACATCTCTGTCTCAACATCTGTCAGAAAGCCTTAAAAAATTTCCAAATAGTTCAATAGCCTTCAAGATCAGCTGGACCCTTTGGCTGCTGTGGTGCTTGCTCCAAAACTATGGAGGGCTAAGTCTCATGATTGGCACTAGTGGAGAAATTCGAGCTCCCCTATTGGAATAATGCTACTTTTACATCAACAAATCAAAATTGGTTCAGGGAAGGGCCAAATAGCTCAGATACCAGACACTAAAATCCCAACAAGTTTCATATTCCAGATAGACCCTTCCATCCTGGCTTCTCTCCTTACTTACCTTACTCCTTGTCCTTACCATCTTAACACTTAAATTTTTACTTGTCTTTAAACTTGTTACAGAAATTCCTCTTGGATGGCCTCACTGCTATCACTCAGTTCATCACAGAAGACAAAGCAAAAACAATACTTCTCTAGACCCTAGGAACTATGCCCATTCCACTAACAGCAAGTAGACTGACAGAAAAAAGGTCCTACATTGTTTATATATAAAAAGGTCTTTAATAAAGCCCCCCCCAAAAGCATAAAACAGCCAAGGCCCTTAACTGAGATCAAAGTTCCAGGAATTCAGCTATTTGTGGATTCCATAAGAAAAGCAGCTGACCCTGATCCTGCTTCCAGAGATTGCAGAAGAAAAGCAGCTGGCCTCTACCCAGAACACCCAGTGGCTGCAGAAAGAGACAACACACCCTCCAAGGATTTTGTTAAAGCTTAACTAAGGAAAACAGCTAACTTCCAAATTCTTCCCCTAAGGAAACCTTCTTCCCCCTTCCCTATCCTTATCTACAGAACTGGCAGCTTGAACCATGTAATCTGTGTTCTCCTGAGCTCAGGTTCTTGTGCGCTGATCATGGTGTAGCCAGATCTGTAGATGCCACTTCTCTGGCATTTAAGTAGAGCCTGCTAGAGATGTTGATGTGGTCTAAATTCTCATTCTTACTTTCCTTCTACAAGTTCTATTCTTACACATTCTTCCACTTAGACCTTTGGAACTGGTTGGCAGGAGGAATGTGGGAGAGTTTGGAACACTCAGCTAGAAAATTCCTAGAATGTCGTAAGCATATTGTAACAGGATGTTGACCTGGGAATTTGGAAGACCCAAACTGCTGAGAGAAATGCAGATAGTGCAGGCCCAGCTCATGAGCTGTCTGAAGGAAACAGAGAGTCTATACGAAAACTGCTAGAGGTCTTTCAAGTAATAGTCTCACAAAGAATCTAACTGCATTTGCCTATTAGAAACTTTTATGAATAATTTTTGTGTATGAGTGTTTACCTGCATGTATATCTTTGTGCCACACATGTGCAAGACCTGGAGAGGCCAGAATAGAGAGAAATTCCCCCTGGAACTGTAGTTACAGCCAATTTTTAGACCATGTGTGGGTGCTAGGAGTCAAACCCTGGTCCTCTGGGAGAGCAGTCTGTGCTGAGCTGTCTCTCCAGCTCTAATAAACATTTTTTGTTTACATTATTTAGATGTGTGAATGGAGGACCACTTGTGGGAGTCAATTCTCTCCACCATGGATACAACTCAGGTCATCAAGTGAGCAGGAGTTATGCTTACCCACTGAGCCATCTTGTTGGCACATGTTCTGAGAATTTGAGTGAGGCAGAATTGAAAAGAAATAGATTAATGTTCAGCAGTTAATATTTCAAGGCCGGCTAGTACTCTGTCTATGACATGACAGCTTCTCAGTGCTCTCATTAATGTCTATGGTAAAAAAGAACAAATGTGACAGAAAGAAATAAATAGTGGGCAGTTTGTTGAGAAAAAGGGCTTCAGCAAGTTTTAAACTGCAACCAAAGTATTTGCTGAAAAAGAAGCCGTAATTGTTAAAAAAGAAGCCACCTGCTCTGCACTGGGACAATGAGAAAGGGGCCCTAAACTAGCAGCAAACACATGAAAATTTCTAATTTGTGAAAATGCAAATTCATTTGAAAGGAGAGAGTCTAAACTGGAAAAGATGATGAAGGTATTCCATGTTCCTTGAAAGGAATAGCTTAGAGAATGTTTCCCACGGACAACACACAATGACTACTATAAAATCAGTCAAAGACATTCTGCCTAGACTCCCACTTGATAGTAGAAGTTGGTAGCAATGTCCGCATGTTACTGGGTCTGTGGGCATAATGTATGAAATACTGAAAGGTTTATAGAATTTTGCATCATGGTTTCAGAGAGCCACTAATGCCCAGGCAATCTGTTTCAGTGTCTCAGTCCCTGCAAGGAGGCCCTAAAAGGTCAATGTATGATGCTATGATAAGGTCTAATTTGAAATGGAGATCCCAAGATATTGAAGATGCCAGAACCATAGTACATTTTGATCTGTAGGCACTGGAATAGAACCGATCTTGCAAAGAGGCAGTGTATGTTCCAAGTAGCATAGCTGGAGGCATTGGGTCACTCAAGGGCCTTTAAGCCCAGATGATTCTATTACAAGTTGCATATGCCTGACATCGAACCATAGACCTGTAAGATTTGGTGTTTGTCCTGGGTTTTGATCTTGCTTCGGCTATGTCAGCCTTCACTATACCCCATGCGTCTTTTTAGGAATGGGAAACTTTATTTCGTTCCATTTTATTTTGGAAGTATTCAGCTCGTTTTTCTTCTTTCTTTCTTTCTTTCTTTCTTTCTTTCTTTCTTTCTTTCTTTCTTTTCTTACCTTCTTTTTCTTTTCTTTCTTTATTATTTCTTTATTTATTTTCTTAACAAGTGCTCACAGATAAAAGCCTCAAGACTTAGATGATACTTGAACTTTGGATGTATAAAACATGTTAGAACTGTTAAAGGCACCTTTGACGTTGGACAGAAGGCATTTTGCATTATATGATGGTTCTGAGCTTATGATGTGAGGACAAAGAGTGGAAGGCTATGGCTTAAAACTGATGTGTTTTGGTATTAAATTGATAAAGTACAATTATGATGTTTAATATCAATTGTCAACTTGACAAGATCTAGACTCACCTGTGAGATAAGCCTCTGGGCATATGTAGGAGGAATTTTTAAAATATGTCTTTAGGCATGTATGTGAGAAATTATATACATTAAGTTATATTTGGACCTGTCTATGAAGGGTTATCTAGATTAGATTCACTGAGGTGGGAAAGCCCACCTTGTATGTAGATATCATCATTCTATGGGCTGAGATTCCAAACTGAATTTAAAAAAAATAAGAAAGAAAGGAAATGAGCTGAGCACCCGAATTCCATGGTGCTTTGTTTCCTGAGTGTTCACACAGTGTGATCAGCCACTGCATATTCCTGGTGCTGTGAGTCAGTCCCCCTGATGGACAATAATTTCAAACTGTGAGCCGAAATAAATTCCCCTTCCCTAGATTGCTTCTGTCGTGAGCTTTGTTACAGCTCCGTAAAAAGTAACTAATGTACTAGGTGAATTAAAATTAAGAAGAAAGTATTTGTTGTCGTTTTGTGGGCTTTAATTCTGCATTCAAGGTGCCTTCAGGGCCATAATTTCTGAAGCCCTGGAACTGTTTTTATTGCCTCTTTCGATTTCTAGTGTTTACTGTGTTGTTAGTCCTTAGTATTTCTTAACTGCGGATACATCATCCCCTTAATTATTTTGTCATTTTGAAAGTGCTGAAGACAGAAAAAAGGACCCTGAGCATGACAGATGAGCACACTAACAGCGTAAGCTGCATCTTGAATCTCAGTGTCTTTGGTTCTGTCTTCACACTGTGTTCTCCTTCGTCGGTACACCCATACTTTGTTCTTCTGATGAGAGTGTCATTGACTGGACTAAGGTCTTCTCTAACAAAGCTGGAATTTAAGTTGATTACTCCTGCAAAGATTCTGTCTTTCAAGTAAAGGCACAGCTATAGGTTTTGGGCAGATGTGAACTTGTAGGAGCGTTAAACTAAAGTTCTCAGAAAGAAAATCTATTCCTATATTTAAGAGTATAAAACACTGACTGGCTGACTCGAACTTCTCCATTGTGGAGAACTGGAATGTTGCAGACGCAAAGCCAGAATTTTTTTCATCTGTCTCTAGTGTCCATAATAGCCATTTAGTGCTAACCTTTTGTCTCTGACAAAACTTCTTTCAACTGCCAAGTAATACCATTGGAATGCATTTATTTGACAGATGGCTATCTTCTAGCAATCCACGCGCTACGAATGTGATTATATAACACTTGAAACCCATGGTAGCATTTTTCTGGTTTTGATGCAACTCGTCTACACAATGCTCCGTCCAATGTACTTGCTGAATGTCCTAATATCTGGTTTTCTTTTGTCCAGTAACTGTAATGGTTTACACAACCATTTCTCTTGGTACATGCTGTTTAAGATGACCTGAATCAGCATTCCCAGGTCATAGTTATTCATATTTGGCTCAGAAAAAATTAATGTTTATTCTTTTTGAGGTAAGAAATGTGCTTTGCACTAAGGAGACACTACTGAATTATACAGATATTCTGAGATAATCATGGAGTTGAATTAGGTAGAATGAAAACATACTGATATTACAAAAATCAGCCTGGGTATCTCACCTGGGTCACCTAGCTATTATCAAGAAATGGTACTGTTGTCAAGATTCTAGAGTGACCTGTGTATTTGGTAAACCTTAAATTATTTAAACAATATTGTAAATTTTGTTACCATCTGGGGATGTTGATCAAGTTTGTTTGTTTGTGCTAATTAAATAATTAAAAGTCAAAAAAAATCTTGAGTGCAGCATGGACCAGCAGGGAAAATATCTGACATAGTAAACAGAATCAGCCAGGGGTTAGGAGCTACTGTTGAGAGAAAAAAAAAAAACCTGGTCAGACTTTTGTTTTAAGTTGTTAGTTTTTGACACTTGCCATCTTGGAAGTTTATTATTTTTATTGTTATTGTCAGGTTATTTTTATTACCTAAATGGATCCCCTCTCTCTATTTGTGTGCCTAATAGGGGTCTGTCTAATGTCAAGTCTTAGTTTGGGAAATAATAATAAAGGGAGTTTTATCCTATTTGAAAAGTGATAGTATTATAAAGAGATGGCATATCACATCATAAAGGGAAGACAGATAATGTATTTAGTTCATAATAGGTCCTAGTGTTGTACAACACATTTATACTACTGTATAAAAGACTGTTGTGTTCTGAATAAGAAAGGTCCCCATGTGTTCATGTTTGAATACTTAATACCCAGGTGTTAGGATTGTTTGGGAAGGATTAGTAGATATGACCTAGTTTGAGGAGGTAAGTTATTGAGGGTAGAATTTGAGGTTTTAAAAACTCATGTAATTTCCATTTTGCTCTGTCTGGCTCATGATAATGTTTCAAATGTAAGCTTTCAGCTATGCCCTGGTGCTATACCTGCATGTTGTCATGCTTCCATGATGGTCATGGACTCTAACCCTTTGAAACTCTAAGCCCCAAACTAAATGCTTTCTTCTGTAAGTTGTCTTGTTCATGATGTCTTATTACAGAATTAGAAAAGTAACTAAGATGATGACCTTAGGTAGTGATAACACATTTTTATTTTTTTCTCAGAATAAGGGTTCACAAATAAGTATTCCTGGAAAAGGAAACATTTATATAATGGTGCAAATTAACTAGAACACATTATGTCCTAAAAATATTTGTTATTGTTTGGTTTCCTATCAATTATCTTGCTGTGAAGAGACACCATGACCAAAGCAACTAGACTAATTCAGTAATCACACATTTGCTAGAAGTTATAACCATCATGGGTATACCTGCACAAATAAAGACAGATAATGGTCCAGTATATGTCTTTAAGAAAATGAAATAGTTTTTGCTTATTATAATATGAAGCATATTACAGGTATACCACACAATCTTACAGGACAGGCAGTTATAAAAAGATCAAATCAAACCCTAAAGGATATGTTCAATAAACAGAAAACGATGATAAAAATCCCCATAAATAGATTGTAGAATGCTTTATAACTTTGAATTTTCTAAATGATAATGAGAAAGAAACAACAGCTCAGTTTAGACATTGAATAGTAGAAAAAACTATGTAATTAAACTAGTCAGTATGTATTTAAAATATATATATTTTAAATACGTACTGACCTCAGAATGGAAACCTGACATATGTTACATTGGGGAAGGGGTTTTGTTTTTGATTCCACAGGAGAAGAAAAGGTAGGGATTCCACCAAAATTGATAGATTCAATTTGAACAAGAGACACCTCTTAATTAGAAGAGATGACAGCTCATCAAACAGCATGGCCGTTTAATCTAAACTAACCTATAAAACAAACATAATGTTAGTCATTATGGAATATATCAAAGTTGTTAGGGAAATTCCAGCTTTCCAGCTTGGGTATGGATTTAATCTTGAAATACACAGATCTCAAAATTCATCATTGATTCCATTTCAGGATCCTCTCATTCAATCTCAATACTAGCAAACCTTAACTTTTTAGGGAATTATCCTAAATCTTTTCTCAGTTGGATGAGTTGTCAGAGCTCAGAACTTGGAACCTTTTGTATTGGACTGGTTGATTAGTTAGTATATAGTAGCAGGGAAAGGATTGTGGGTAAAAGATGAATTCACACACTAAACTACTATAAGAAAATAGTTTATTAGTTACACAACAAGAAGTCAAGTGGCTTGGCAGTAACTTGAGTATTGCCTGAAATGCAGGGAAGCTATAGGGGCTTTGATTCTGAAGAAATACATTCATAAAATGACTTTCGTTGTAGTTTCCACGTGTGTGATTCTTACTGTGTAAAGGAGTACTGTCCTGCTTGGCCTCAGTGTAGAATTATGGAAGGTTAATATGAGTCATTTGCAAATAATTTACAGGCGTGCAGTATAGTATTTACTTTTCTTGTTGTGATAAAATACTTGACAAAAGTAAATTAAAGACGGAAAGGTTTATTTTGGCTTACAGTTTAAGAGCACTGCCCATCAATGTGGGGGAAGTTATGGTGACAGAAATTTTAAGTAGAGGACTGCATTGCATTCAAGAGGCTGTAATCAAGGAGCAATGAATGCTGGAACTTAAAAGCAGCTGGTCACATCACATCCATAAAAAGAGAGTGGGATCAGTCATATCACACCAGTAAAAGATTTTGTCAAACTGACAATTAATATTAGCTTTCATAACTACATCTCTTGTCAACTTGACACTTAAGCACATCACTTTTAATAACTCCATTTCTCCTATAGGCTCATGGCCATGTTATAGTGTAAAATACTTTCAATACAACTTTAATAATTCCAATGTTCCTTAACAATTCAAATACTTTAAAAGTCCGAAGTTTCTTTAGTCCATAAAAGAAAAAAAGTGATATAAAATAAACATTGCAATTCCAAAATGGAAGACTTAGAGCATAGTCAGATCCAACATCAGCGAGGTGAAAACAATCAAATCCTATAGCTTTGTGTCTTACATCTGAAGCATAAAGAAATTGGCTGAGCTATAAAGGGCTTGGGTAGCCCCAACTCTTCCAACTCCTCTAACTATAACACACAATGGTTCTCTCTTAAATCAGTTCCACTCCTTGCCCACATCTCTCCTTCATAGATATCTCAGAACCCTGGAAGAGGCACCATTCTGGAGTCTGCTATGTACCCTACGTTACCCCCTTCACCTTCATGGATTGCACAATGGCCTCTCAGGGACTCCTTGCCTTTATTCATGAAACTGTAAGTATTTTCAATTAATTAATATAATTCCTCTTACATGATTTGTGATGTAAAACTTTTAAATCAAGTTTTTCAGTAGCAGTGTAAAGCAACACTAAGTACATATTACAGCTCTGTCATTTTCTATCTATACCCTCCTCTCTTTCAAATACAAAAGTATCTAGACCAGTGATTCTCAACCTTCCTAACACAGTACCCTTTAATACAATTCCTCATGCTGTGGTGAATCCCAGCCAAGAAATTTTTTTTTGCTGCTTTGTAACTGTAATTTTTCTACTGTTATGGATCATAATGCAAACATCTGATATGCAGGATATCTTATATGGGACTCCCAAAGTGATCACTACCCACGGTGAGAACCAATGCTTTAGACCTACTATTAACGTGTATTTGAAGCAGTTAATCCATTGCTTCAGTAACAAAACCAAAGACATATCTTTGACTATCAGTAAAACTGTAAGCAGATTAAAACTGTAACATTTATTCATGGTCATGTGTATTTTCAACTTTTTCTAATGGGTAATTCTAAAGTGGTGATTGTATAGGATTTGCACCCTAAAGAATATTGTTCCTGGCCATGATTTCCTATTAGTGCAACATTTCTTTGTAAATATTGTATCGCATTTATATTATTTTATGTGTTTTTATTAAGTAGGTGCAATTCTAATTTATAAATCTTCTAACTATGATTTTTATAGTAGTTTCAATTTGAGATGTTTCTAAAGCTACATAAAAACAAAACTGACTGCTTTTATTTAATAAATAGTATGAAGGTCAAATGAAAAGACCTGAGAGTTTGAAGAGACTTACTAATAAGAAATATAAGGTGTCCAACACATCTTTTTCTTTTTACAATTTCATATATGTATTTAATGAAAACTTGACATGTCCCCATTTTGTTTTTTATCATTACCTTTCCTTTTGAACTGCTTAATATTTTCTTCTCAACAAATCCTGTTTCTAATTTCATGTCTGCAGTGTGTGTGTGTGTGTGTGTGTGTGTGTTAATTTAATTAAGGTTTCTTAAATCTGTATGAGTGGAGGATTAATTACTTGGAAATTCAGTGCATTTTGCTATTTCAATTATCTATTGGGTTTAATAGTCAGATTGTCTCAGAAAAATAATTATCTATATGTGGTGGTTTGAAAGAAAATGATCCCCCTAGAAGAGTGGCACTATTAAGAGGTGGGTCCTTATTGGAGAAGATGCGACCTTGCTGGAGGAAATGTACCGCTGTGGAGACAGGCTTTGAGGTTTCCTATGCTCAAGCTAGGTTCAGTGTCAAAATTCACTTCCTGTTGCCTGAGGATCAAGATGTAGAATTCTCAGCTACCTCTCCAGGATCAAGCAGGCCTGCACAGTAATGTGTTTCCCACCATGAAGATTATGGATTAAACCTCTGAAGCTGTAAGCCAGCCTCAATTGAATGTTTTCCTTATGAGAGTTACTTTGGAAATGGTGTCTCTTCACAGCAACTAAGCCACTGTAACACTGAATTAGACATTTCACTCAAAAACGAAATCAATCTGGATCATTCAGAATAAGCTCAAACTGAAGTGTTAACCTTAAGCCAAAGCCAACTGCATCAGATATATATCATAGACACAAACATTTAAGTTTATAGGGTGCTATAACTGTGGCTTCTGGTTAAACCCACAGAACAGGCAGCAATGAACCAACAAGGTTGAGCTGGTGCTGGGACATTTTTTTTTGAGATATGAAACTTGAACATCTACTAATGACTCTGTTGGTCAATACTCTGAGTAATTCAGTCTGAGTAATTGATTTAAATCCAAAACCATTAATGCTATGGTGTCTTATGGAAACCCTGATTCCTAGCAAGAGTCACAAACTACCAGACCAAAATCAGTAGAGGCAGCATTGCCTTCAATGTTCCACTAAAGTCAAAATAAATTAAATGCCATTGTCTGTCCAAACCTAAACTATACATCTTGTAACATCAGTTTCATCTAATATAAAAGATTTTCAAGTAGACTGACTTCAGCCTCCACAAAAAATATGAATTATCAAACTTGAGGAGATAGATTTCTTTCCAGTATACACTTCCTCATGACAGTCTTGCCAGTATACAGTCAAAATTTCATCTAGTGGATTCTTGTTGGCATTCTTTTTGGCTTTCTCTTCCCAAACGACATTCTATTCCTGTTACTCATTGTCATCCCTGGAGTGACGGTCATGCATGCTGATAACAGTGTTTGAAATTAAATTCCTGCATCTTAGCTATCCACTTTTTCAAAGAGAGAAATGATACAGAGGTAACAGATCACAAAACTTATCCTCCAGACACATTCAGCTATACCAACACTCATTCACATATTGTATATACTTGCACAATGCATTCTTTCTCTCTCTCTAAATTAAGCATGTGAAAAATTGTAATTCTGGCATACAATTTAGACTAAAAGCATAAAAATGTAGTGGTCAGAAGGATCAGGGAGTTTGCTAGGAGATTGTGTCTCCTAGTAATGTCAGAAGCTACCTTACAAAGTTTATCAAAGTTGTTGGGGAAAAGACTACATGGCAAAAGATTTCTTATAGTTCAGCTAGTTTTAGGAATTCTAGGGACAGAATGATTTTTTTATGTTGTTCTACATATAACACAGTACCCAAAATAATTATGAAAATCATTATTGAGAACATATAACACAATAACATTGAATCAGAGTGCATCTTTGCTAATAAAAATAAGTAGGAAACACTTATGTTCATTTTAATGAGTTTTAAGTAAAGATCCATGATGCAAAAGACAAAAGCTTAAGCTTAAATGCAGAGTTAAGATAATACCTTTAAAAAATTAAGGCTATACAGCAGAGTGTGAGATATACTTGCAGATGGATATTTTTCTTCATTTTAGGCCAAAGTTGTCTTAATGTTTGTTTTTATTATTTATTTTATAATGGAGCTAAACTATATTCAAAATTCTTGCTTGTTTGTTTAAAAGGAAAAGAAAAAAAGAAAATGAATAGTATTAACTTAGTAGTCATTGAATTTCTGAGTTCCTCAGCTTGCACAGACATCACTGGGCTGTGTCATATTTCCTGGATTAGTCATCAAATATAGCAATTAATCTGGCACTGGCCCCTTAAGCATCCCTAGAGACGGCCTCTTAGTACACTTTATTACATGTCCTTATAACAGTCCGAAGGCATATATACGTAACAACTGGATTCTAAATGTACTTATCTGAGTTTTGAATAGTTATGGAACCCCTTCATGAAAGCATCATCTAGTGAGGGCTGGGGTGAAAGCTGACTGATTAAGAGCTCAGCATGCTGCTCTTGAGGAGAACCCACATTTCATTCCCAGCACTTACAACAGGCAGCTTTTACCACCTGGAAATTCATTCACTTCCAGCTCTGTCACCTTTTGGCCTCTGCGGGCACTGTACTCCCTTGGCACAAATTCAAGCTCAGATGTACATCTAATTCAAAAATAAAATCTTTTAAAAATAAAAATTAAATAAACACAATTATCTTGTGGGAATCCCCCCCAAAAAAGATGTGATATCAGAGTTGGAGAGAGATGAAAAGAAGCTTGCAAAACAGCATAGCATTGACGAGTAGGCCAGCAGAGTTCACTCATACTTGAATCTGAGGCTGTTAGCTTCCCAGAAAGTAGATGAAGTAGGACAAGTAGGATCAAAGAAGTATACGTAAATATAGAAATGGCTATTCCTTTTCCAATTTATTTTTATTAATTATTTATTTTCCAGCTTGATAACAATTCCCCTCCCTCCCTCCTGGCCTCTAAGCCCATCCCCTCAATTTCCCCTCTTCCCTCCATCCACTGCTCCTCACTTCTCTTTAGAAAAAGACAGATATCCCATGTATATCAGTCAACCATGGCATATTAAGTTTCAGTGAGACTAGGCACCTCTCCTGTTAAGGCTGGACAAGGCAACCCAGTATGAGGAAAAGGTCCCAAATGAAGTGTCAGAGATAGCCCCTGTCCCCACTGTTAGGAGTCCCAACAAGACCAACTTACACAACTGTAAAATATGTGCAGAGGGCTTAGGTCAGTCCCATTCAAGATCTCTGGTTGGTGGTTCAGTCTCTGTGAGCCCTTATGAGCCCAGATTATTTGATTCTATGGTTTTCTTGTGGTATCTTTGGCTCTTCTGCCTCTGACAATCTTCCTCGCTCCTTCCACAGGTTTCCCAGAGCCCGGCCTAATGTTTGACTGTGGGTCTCTGCATCTCTTTCTGTTTGTTTCTCAGTGAAGCCTCTCTGATGGCAATTGGGCTAGGCAACAATCTAGGAGTATAGCAGAATATTATTAGGAAATATTTCATTAACTATTTTTTTGCTAGTAATGTTTGGAGGTAGAGACAGAGACCCACTTCTGTTTTGATCTTAGCCATTCTGATAGGTATGAGATGGAATCTCAAAACCCTTTTGATATGGATTTCCTTGGTGGCTAAGGATGTCAAACAATTCTTTAAGCGCTTCTCACCCATTTGAGATACCTCTGTTGAAAATTCTGTTTTTAACTCTGTACCAACATTTTTTTTTATTCTCAGCACTTTGGCCTTTTTATTTATTTTTTTCCATGACTTTTTTTTTATTAAAAATTTGCACCTCCTCCCATTTCCCTCAACCTCCACCCACTCCCCTCCTCCTCCCTCTCCAGTTCAAAGAGCAGTCAGGGTTCCCTGCCCTGTGGG
>LOEQ01016133.1:0-10627 GCA_001685075.1 Bramus lutescens | reverse complement strand
CAGCCTCTCCTTGTCTGGAATCCATTCTGTAGTCAAAGCTGGATTCTTGCCTGGGACAGTCTCTGTGAGTCACCAGATCTACTCCTCACCTGTGCTTTTGCTTACCCTGCTTTAAATGTGACCAATATTTCACCTTTGCTTCAGTGTCCAATATTCCTTTTTTCTCTTTGATCTGATCCATTGGCTACATGTTGCAGCATATGGTCTGCTGATTATATTCATATCCAAGTTTTACTGAAGGCCTCATTTTAAGATGAATCCTTATCCCACCATCAGAGTGCTCTCTGGCAGAGATGATTGCCTAGCCAGTCTTAGCATGCTGTGCTAATCACAAGTCCCCCATCCTGAGCTCTATCTTTGCTGAGCTTCAGGGTGACAACCTGTGAATCCAACCATACTTTCCCTTTCCTTTAATCAAAAGTCCTGCTGTGGTGGGAGATGCCTCACTCTTTCCCCTAACATTTCTGCCAGCATCTTATGTTGAAGTTCATTGTATACTCCTCATATTTAAACTTCAGTATTTCTGGATTTCACCTGAAGTTTTTCTACTTATTTTCTGAACCCCTGTGTCTTTGCAGACCACTCACCTCTACCTCTAGCCATTCAGTTGACACTCCATTTCAGATTTGTGAGGCTGTGGAAACTGCAAACTATCTTGTGTTTAAAATCTGCATATTATAAGCCTGGCAATTTACTTCAAAATTCATATCATTTGTCGATTACTTGTGAATGAAGGGGCAATATAAAGCTATTTTGGGCAATGGCAACCATATTGATTCATTGTTTTGACTATCTTTGGCTTCTCACACAAATGATTTGTTTTTTTGTGTTGGGCACTCAGGTTTAATACTTCTTTCCTTTTATTTGTAAGTTTCTTCTTTGTATGCTATTTTATTTATTAATTAGAACAGTAAATTCAATTGTTTATTATTAAAGTTTAGAGATACATTTGGGCCTAGTACACTTAAAATTGTTGTATTATCAATTTCAATTCTCATTACAGTATTTAGTTATTGTTTTGTAGATTGTTTGGGGTGGAATTTTAATTAGATAAGGATGTCTTCAATAAGATAATTTCATTTCTTCCATTGAAACACTATTGGCTTTTATTACTTTCTTGAGTTATTATAGCAGCATAATCTTCACTCACTCCATTGATGAAAAGATGACAGCATAATAGTCAATCAAGTTGCTAAAGTATATAGGGCTCGCACACAAAACTGTGGGGGCCTCACACATATGCATTATTATTTTAGTCACATGATGATTAGCAGGAAGAGAGCCAAAACAGAACAGATAACCATGTCCATATAATTTCCATCATGCAAGCAGATAAAGAACACATTGCAGATCATTAAATACCCTGTAAGACTTGACTAAATTTTTGAGTCATTCTGCTCAAAAGGTTAAAATCAATCCTCAGATTTCATCACTTTTTAAAACATTTTCTTATGCTAAGAAGAAGTGGAATGCAAGTGTAATCACAATGGCAAACCAAGTGAAATGAAATATGTGATGGGTCTTTATAAATCAATGATCAGCATCAAAAATCCAGATGCTTCAGAAGCAGCAGAAATAGTTGGAGGCGATCCATGAGAAGTTGCTAGCGACTGTACCACTACGGTTTCATGGCTGTGTGTTGGGTTATAATCCGTGTATAATTATGTAATGAGTAGATTTGTCTACTACTTCTGCTCACTTTTAATTACCATATTTATTGCTCTTTCCATTGTCTTTGCAAGCATTTAACTGTATGTAGAAACATAAAGATTTCATTTGCTCACAAATGGAAGAAAGCAGAAGTCTACATTAAGGCAGGCTCAGTGGCACAGAAGTTACACTATGTGATGCAGCTTAGAACTCCAGTTATGTACGTTTCACCACAGGAGCATCTGCACTCAGTATCTCTAACATAAAAATCATTCTTTGGGGAATATTTCATCTGAGTATTTCACTGTTCATTTTTTCTAAAATAATAGATGATATTGTGTGGAATTTGCTTAGTGTGATTCATAATTATTTTGGTAATTCAAAATTTAGTATCATATTAAAGTGTGTTTTTAAAAATACAAACCTGTAGCAGCAATGATATAATTTCTAATAATAAATTATTTTGTTTTGAATTTAAAGGTACTTTAACATGATAATTTATAGGAATTTTCAAAATGTATATGTTCAAAATAATTAAAATTTATGTTTCTGAACACAGCAGTGCTTTGTATGAATCCTTAAGTTGATGGTTAAAAACTAATCTTGACAGTGCAAAGTTTTTAAAACAAAACACTGACTTGTTTGAATCTCATACCTGTTTTTAAGAGGCAAACAAGAGCCTTGAAGATGACCTGGCTTCCAGGTTCCCTGTCCAGCCAACAAGAAGTTGAGTATGCCCAGACTCTCTTGAAAAGAGGGTCTCCTCTGAGGGTTTATATGATGTAGATATTTGTTTGAGATCCTTTAAAAAACTTCAATTACAGAGAAACAGAGTCTTAGTAAGAAAGGAAGTGAATGGCAACCCTGCCTTGTTTGGGAGTTCAGTTTCATCTCCATAATTATAGGATGCATTCAAACTCATGTCTATGTACTTTAATACCCAAATTTATTTTTGCTCTAAGATGTTTTGAAAGGAAGGGAAAATAGCTAAAAGGAAGTCTATAAAATGATCATGAAGCTCACTTGCTTCAGTGCCATTATACTGTGTTGCATCAATTATATATAAGTACACATGGTGGGTTGGGTGTAGAGTGAGAGTTTGTAACTGAAAGCAGATTCATTGTTGAAGGAGGCAGAGAGTCCTGTTCTTATATTTTTAATGCTGGTTGTGTATATAGGGGGTTAGCTGTTAGATGTCACCTAAAAATGAAAATAATATTAGGAAAAGTAAGAGGAAGGTAATAGCAGCAAAATATATCTCCTAATTGTAACTGTCTCTCTTCCTCTGACTTCTCAAGATTAGCATTTCAAGGAGTATTTTACCTTTGTATTGCTCTACAGCTTTTCCTAAAGAGCAGTCACTCCCATCATAGGATAATATACACTAGTTCCAAACGCCTTTCTTCCAGCTCCCTACTCCCTGCTTGCTAGCCATGAAAATGGAAACCAAGCAAGGTCCATTCTTAGCATCCTTTCCTGAATCTCCAACCTCATGTCCAACTGTCTTTCTCCTCTCATTCACTGTCTTGGTTAACAGCCCTTATGATGCAATCCTGAAACCTGGGTTGGGATGAGCAGAACCTCCTTAAGAGCTGAATGGGTGCAATTGGAATTGAGAGACAGAGATGAACTGTCCTTAGAAGCTCAGAGGCCAGCTGTCTAGGCTCACTTAGTTGGGAGGAGGCTCTGTCTCAGACAAGATGCTAAGAAATTATACCAAAAAAGTCATCCTTTGGTGTACACACACACACTTGGAATTGTTTGGTAAAACCATTTGTACATCATGTTCCCATTTGTTTATATTTAAGTAATTTTAGAGGTTACTTTGTAATCTGAAGACTGTACTACCAAACCACCAGTGAATGAGAAGGGGCCACAATTATCTTTCTATAATGATGGAAAAAGTCACTTACATGAAAATTTCTCTAAATCACATCTCTTTATTTAATAGCTGTTTGCTTACATACCTTCTCCACAGATTCCAAATATGTGGACCAAATATCTTGTTGCTGGATTTTTCGTTTATTTTGTTTCCATGATAAGGCTTGGAGAGACTAGTGTTTAGGATTTGTAGATATTCTCAAGCATGTTTTTCTTCTTCTGTTTTTCTAGAATTTTTCAGAGTATCCAAAATACAAACCTCAGACATGCTGTTAATTAAATTCAATTCATTAATTTATTAGCAAAGTTTAAATATTGTTTCAGTAACCCAAATTTTTACATTATTTTGAAGGCCTTTAAAAGATAATTACTCAATATTTAGTCTATGCTGGGATGGGTTTGGTGATTGTCTTGCCTTGGTCTATTGAATGCCAAAAATATTCATGATATTTTGTAAGTGAAGTAATAGCTTTTCAACTCATGGATCTAGAGAAAGCACATTAATTCAGAGATGGTTGTGCTCCTTTAAGTAGAAAGTTGAGAAAATGGCATTTTCTGGACATTTCTCACCTCAACTGGCTCTTGACTTGACTTTGAAACAGGTGTTTGGCCCATCCAGACCCACGAGTTTTGGTCACCTCTGATATTTTACTTCCATCTTTGCCAAAGAGGGCCTATTTACAAATTCTTCAATGATTCCTGCCTTGTAATTGTTGGTATACATTGTCATAGATTTTTTATTGTTCAATAAAATGTATGTCAAATATAACTCATCAATCCCAGGTACCTTCTCTGCATGGCATGATGGTATAGATATCAAATAACAATTCAACAACTGGGAAAGTGTATTTAGTCATTTAGGAAGAGTTAAAGAGTGCATCTTAAAAGGGGTGGAAGACTAATTTTTTATTTTTCATGAGAAACAATTTGATGCCAGTATCTCTGGCTTGAGGATAAACTCCTAGTACTAATGCAAACATGGAGATGTTTGGGTAGTTTGGCATGGAACATGAAAGAAGAGAAATACAACTTAATAGTCTGTGTGATCGTGTTCAATTGTAAAAGTGCTTACCACATAATCACTGGGAGCTTAGATCCCCAGGACACACACTAAACATTCTTAGCCTATCACCCTGTGTTCTCCCTGACATGTGGAATGTAAGTCCCTATTGCTGAAGACATGAACTTCAGACACAGCCCAGAGACAAATGATCTGGAACTGACGTGAGAACTAACTTTCATGATACAAGAAGATGCCTGCAAACTTCCAAAAAAGGAATCAGCCTACAGTTCTCAAATATAACAGATATGTGCCATAAAAATTGCCTAACACATTAACCCTAAGGATGCAGATATGGAATGAGTAACCAACAGCTCTCTAGTTAGACCTGAGATCAATCAGTTCAACAATAGGGAAATCATGCCTGGTACTAGAAGCATAGCTCACTACTCACAGCTGGGGAATGCATGGATCTTGTAGAAGAATAAAAATCTGTCACCTTACTAAACCATAAAAGCCCCTAACCACACTCTAAACATTTTTCTTTAACACAGGTAAGGGTAATTCTCACCCCATATTAAAGAACCTCCTTTTTGCCACAGATAGGGAACATTACAGAGAAGCACAACCAATCAAGATGCAGATCTGTGGAGTCAATCCCAGTGGATACAACTATGGCAGATTCTCACACTGAAGGTCCAGGGAACACTGCAGAAAAGGGGTGAAGAGATTGTAAGCCATAGAATCAGAGAACTTTCTCTAAGATTGTATCTCCTCATCTTAGAAGTTACAATAGAGTACCTCCAACATGATCTGTTGAATATGATATGGAAAAGGACAACAAAAATAGATATTCCTAAAAGGATGGGGAGGATGTGGAAAGCCTACACTTAATCCAACACAAAAGAACTATAGCCAAATAAGGAGAGCTGAGATGGGAAAATAAAGACCCATTGTTCATCTATCACCAAATGGCCAGCCCTGAAATAATCCATTAGAGTAACATTATACAGAATGATCAGGTTTTATATATATATATGTGTGTGTGTGTGTGTGTGTGTGTGTGTGTGTGTATGCCTATAACAACAATTAATGAAAAGGAGGGCATGAATCTGAAAGAGAGCAGGGAGCAGTGTGAGGGAAGGCTCAGAGGGATAAAGGGAAGGGAAAATGGTTTAATTATATTAATCTCAAAAGCAAGTAAACCCCCCTAAGCATGGTAGTATACCCTCATAATTTCTACACTCTAGAGATAGATATAGGATAATTCTGGGCCTTCCTGCCAATCAGTTTAATCAAATTAATGACCTTAAGGCCAAATAGTGACCTGTCTCAACAAACAGACAGAAACCACATACCACCACATACCAATCACATCTATGTGTTTCTCCTGCTGATTTACAATAGGACTTTTCATTCAAGCTGGAATTAAAGAATCATGATAAATTAATGAGATTTTATATTCAGCATTAAATATACAGTTGTAAAACTTCCATGATGTGAGATTTCCCTCTGTATGCTATAAATATGTATTATTGCCATTGATTAATAAAGAAGCTGCTCTGGCCTTTGACAGGGAGATTAAAATCAGGCAGGAAATCCAAACAGAGATATATATATAGCGAGAGTAGGCAGTGTCAAAGTGACACCATGTAGCTGATGAAGAAGAAAGACACCAGAACCTTACCATTAGGCCACAGTCTTGTGGTGATACATAGATTAATAGAAATGGCTTAATTTAAGATGGAAGAGCTAGCTAGAAATATGACTGAGTCATCACCCAAACAATCTTGTAATTAATATAGTTTCTGTGTGATTATTCAGGTCAGGGTGGCCAAGATTGGAAGAGCAGCCTCCATTTAAAATATGGCACCAACTGTCTGGCATTGATAGATGTAAGACCTAAAAAATGCTTTAAAATAAAGAGGTCTTCTAGACCCACAAAAATGGGAGCCCAGCACAGCTTCTTGGTAGCTTTATTTTTTTTTCCTTAGATACTCTCTGTTTTCTGATAGCAAACAGATGTGCAGTTCCTTTAAGAAACAGATTCCTGGTTCTTACTGGCTTCAGTAATGGCTCTGGATCTTTCAGGAGGTCTCACTACAAAGCATTTAAGTGGGGTTTGTGAGCAGAGTGCTACAAGTTACTTAATGGTGACATAGACCCAATTGTATCCCTTGAGTTGGGGCGGTGAGCATGACTCACAGAGGTGGTGAACATACTTCCACCATGTGGGATGGGTAAAGCCAATAGACAAGTCACAATGTTAATTTTAGCCACGCCTTCTTAGAATTTCAAAAAGAAAAAAACACTCTTATGGTCAGAAAATGATTACACATACATAATAAGGCAGATTCAGATGAAAAAGATCTCTGAATGGATCACAGTATTGAAAAAATATACATGAGTTAAGAGAGAAAAAAGAGCACAGACAGTCATAGATAAAAATGTAAAGATAATGAAATAAATATTAAAAATTAACAGAGTAAAAACATCCATGCAATTATGGAAAAAACAGAGTCTGGGTTATGGATATTATTGTGTTTTATTTGAAATTTTTGATGTGAATGAGCTAAGTACAGAGAGACATTTCATTCTACAGACTGTTAAGCTAAACAACCATATGTATTTTAAAGATATCTTGACTTCATAATTTGAGAGTAAGAATATGTTCCTTTGGAAAAGAAGTTCTGCTTTTGTTTCCACAGAAGATAAAATACTGTGGATTTCTACCAGGCTAATGTGCCTTGATAGAATAAGACCCCCTCAAAGGCCTCCATAAACCCTAAAAGTTCCTTGCGCAACAAACACCAGGAAGCAGTTTGGAGAAAACAATGCCCAAGTTCCCCAAATGATTGTTTATGGACTTTGGTTTATTGATACAAATTTAAGGTCAATTTTGTTATATGTATATTTCTACTCTTGTTTAATGGTTTACGATCATTTAAAAATGTAATGTACAGTTAAGAAATACAGATTAATAGATTATCCTCTATAATAATCAAACCTTTAATTGCATTAGTTTTGTTTTCTAGATATACAGAGATATGTTAGATAGATAATCTTCAACGTTTAAAAACCTATGGAATATGGAATTTAAAAGGTTTTAAGAACTTAGATTTTGCTTGATAGTGAGACATTTCTGCTGCTGGCAGCACCAGTCTTCTTCAAAATGATGGTGGGCATTAATGAGGCTCCTTAAGGAGTTTACTAGTAAGTTGCGCAAGAAAATGCTCTTGCCTGAACTTCTTAATGGTTTAGTATATGAATGAGACATGCAGTACCCACAGAAAATGACTGGTAAACTTGCCTAAAGAAGGTGAAATAGTACTTCAGGGTTCCTGCTTCATGAAACAGTCTGTCAGACAGTCTGCCGAACACAGAAGAAAGTGACTGACAATCTGCCAATATAGGCATGCAGTCTTTCAAATTTCCTGCTTCATGGAAAAGTCTCTAACATCCTATGGGCCTGTAGGCTAAAGGTGGATGCCCCAAAATTACAAAAAAAAATCTTTTGATGACTATCCAAGCAGTGACATGCCTCTGTTAATTCTAGAACTTTGCAAGTTGCTTACAATGCACTTCTTGTGAAGTAATATTATATTCTCCTGGGGTATTTGATGGATTTGAAGGCAAATAGTTATAGTTTTCTTTAGTAATAATAAAATATAGATACTAAACTTTAGACTCACAAAGATAAAATATGTTATAGAATATTTTCTTTAATTTTATGAGATACAAATAGACTAAATATTATAAGTGTAATTATTGTTTGATATGTTTTGGTATACATAATTTTACTATTTTAAAGATAAAACCTTTATTTTTAATTAGACTGAAAAGAAGAAATGTTGTGGGATTCTCCTCTGTATGCTGTGAATATGTTTTATTATCACTGGTTAATAAAGAAGCTGCTTTGGCTAACAAAAGGGCAGAATAAAGTTAGTTGGGAAATCCAAACAGAGATAAAGAGAGACAGTAGGCAGATTCAAAGAGACATGGAGCTGCTGAAAGAGAATATGCTGGAACCTTACCAGTAGCCACAGCCTTGTAGTGATACATAGATTAATAGAAATGGATTGATTTAAGATATAAGAGCTAGCTGGACATATGCCTGAGTTATTGGCCAAACAGAATTGCAATTATTATAGTTTCTGTATGATCATTCAGATGTGGGCAGCCAGGCAACAGTAAGACACAGTCTCCGTTTACACCTTCAAATCACCACGCCTAGTTGTCCTAAGTGAACTGTGAGAACAAAAATTCCAAAAATGAGCACAAGAGTCTTATGACTTGAATATTTTTCAAAAACATGGCATTATTCTTGGATTATGTTTTCATACCTCTCTCAGGTGTAGTGGATATGAATAAAGTTACATCAGATTAACTATTGCAACAGGCTATTGTTATTTGTTTATATGCCTCTATGGAAAAACATGTTTTTACCTCTTGTGGCTTGCCCTTCTGATGGGACACAATGTTTTTCTCATGTGACTCTTCTTAACCTTCAAAGTATAAATTATCTGAGGGTCTGAATGAAGTTGATTATTTCATGATTCTTTAGTTTGCCTCATTCATCAGCTCTATCTTCCCAAATCCCTTTGCCTCTATAGCAATAAACAGTGGACTCTTCCAAAAATGATAGTTCATGAGGTAGAATAGTCATTTAAAATTGTTCTAATATCAGTTATATTAAAAATTACCATCTTGAAGAGACTCTGAATCCAAGCTTTGTTTTCTGGTAAATATTAGAAACTAGGAAACACAGAAACCATCTTAGAAACCTGTGTACATAGAGGTTTAAGATGGCTAGAATTAATTTCTTTTCAACTTTAATCTGACTGCTTCATATTTGCAATATTTATCTTTTTAGGAAGATTTAACTGAGTGGTGCATTAAATATTTATGTCTTCTTTCCTTATATGAATCAAAATTATCACCATTCCTCTTCTCACTGATTTTACAAATGAAACTGCATGACTAATCCATAGAATTTTGAGGGAAGAAAAATGACTTGACACATGGCAGGAATATGCTCAGCAGACAAGCCATCGCTCTAACATTTCCACTAGCTCAATCAGGAAATGGCTGTACAGTGAAATATATGACAGATTGGAGTCTATTACTCCCATGGCTGCAGTTTGACAGACATACTAGTAAAGAGAAGACATTTTCCCCACTTCAAATGACACTCTAACATTAAAAAAATCACTATCTTATATTTAGCACTATTTTCTCATCTTACAAAGCAAAAACAAAATAGAGAGGAAGGGAGAAAGGAAAGATAGTGTGCCAGGATGGAGAAAAAGGTGGTTAAACAGAGCACATTACGAAGGAAGAATCATGGCATGTAGCCTATTGAAGATTGCTGTCTTCTTCACATGGTTGTTGCAAGAAGGTCTCTTGTTTCTTCCGAACTGATCAGCCCCAAAATAATCATACAGAAACTGTATTATTTAAATCACTGCTTGGCCCATTAACTCTAGCTTCTTATTGGCTAACTCTTACATGTAAATTTAACCCATCTCCATTAATCTATGTCAGGTAAAGTCTTAGGCAGGGCTGCATGGCTTCTCTATGACTCCACCCTTCTTTCTCCCAGTATTCAGTTTAGTTTTCCCTGCCTAGCTTTGTTCTACCCTGTAAGGCTAAGAGAGTTTCTTTATTAACCATGGTATTCACAGCATACAGAGGGAAATCTCACATTGCCTGGTTACCTCTCCTACACATCAGAACTGTCCTACACTGACACATCTCCTGGATCACAGCACACTCCATCCACTGTCTAAAAGACCTAACCTAGCAGTGATGTCAGTGTGCTTTTGAAAATGTGATGGCATTGTAAAATCAGGGTCTTGCTCTTTAACCTAGGATACCTTGGAACTCAGAACCCTCCTATCTCAGCTAGCCAATCACACAAGGAGGGCATAGAGCAAACAAGACTACTTAGAGTCGCAGTAGGTGGACTCAGCACTTTCTCTTACTTTTAGAAGAGTGAACACACTCTTCTAAAACGTTTTTTGGAGTTTCTTTCACTCACGTCTTCTTCTATTGGGTTTCATTTACCAGAAATCAAAGCCAGATTTAAATCTCTCT
>LOEQ01016132.1:3166-13909 GCA_001685075.1 Bramus lutescens | reverse complement strand
GGTAGGTGGTGGTGGGTGGCAGCTGTTTTCAGATTGAATTGCAAACACACTGGTGGGTACTGAACGCTACAGTGTAAGCAAATGCAGAGGAGGAAGTGGTAATGGTCTTGAATATCTCTCTGACACATCAAGACCTTTCCTCTAAAATCAGAGCTGTGCATCTCTTTCTATGAGAAACATCCTCTCAAACGCAGCAAAGGGCAGTGGAGGTGGCGTGAGGCAGCCGATACAAGTTCCATGTGTCTGATAAAATTCACAGATAGGGAATCTAACCTCCAGATTCATGTCAAAGGTGTTTGGGCAAGGGACATTTGGAGGGAGGGGGTGCATGGGCAGCCCTTCTTCACGAAGCTAACATGTGATCCTAAGTCAATGGACTGTTACAAGAGTGGCTTCATTGTCAAAGGAAGTTTCTGGAAACAACAGATGCTGAGGTCATGCTTTGTACTTCCTTGATTCCAGACTGATGAGCCTAGCGAAAAACTCTTTATAAACTGCCTAGCTTCAGATAACTTGCTATTGCAATGTAAAATAGACTAAGAATAATTTATTTGCATTTGGATTTTGGGAAGTTGTGCTCCTGTGTCACGCTCACTGATGAATTCTCTTGATGTTTGCTCCTCATGCTCACTCCCCCACTGAAAGCCTTGCCTTTCATCTCTCCTCATTTTTCTCATTATTTAGTAATAGATGTTTAAGGGACTGGGGATGTAGCTCAGCTGCTAGCGTGTCTGTCTAGTATACAAGTAAGAGTCTGCTGGAAGATAAAACCAATAGAATTAATAAGTATATTTATATAAAAGGGATTTATTAGATCAGCTAATTGATTAGATATGGGCTGGTAGTCATAGGACAACAATGACTGTCCTCACACTGGAGAGAATGACAACCCAGTTGCTCCTCAATCCACAAAGCTGAGTGCCTTAAGAGGTCCCAATATGATGCTGTGGTGGTTTGAACTAAAATGCCCCCCCTCCATAGTCCCATAGGGACTATTAGGAGGCGGTCTTGTTGAAGTAGGTGTAGCCTTGTTGGAGGAAGTGTGTCGCAGTGCGTAGGCTTTGAGGTTTTCAGAAACTCAAGCCAGGCCCATAATCACTCTCTTCCTGCTGCCTGCCAATCCAGATGTAGAACTCTCAGGCTACCTCTCCAGCACCATGTCTGCCTGCATGCTGCCATGCTCCCCACCATGATATGAACAGACTAAACCTCCGAACTATAAGCAAGCTCCGATTAAATGTTTTCCTTTATAAGAACTTCCATGGTCATGGTATCTTTTCATGACAATAGAAACCCTAAGACAGATGCTGAGGGCCTCAGTTCACATTGGAATGCTCAAGAAAGTGGGTTCAGTGTTAGCAAAGGATGGTGGGAGTAGCGCTCATGGCATTAGTGGTAAAAATAGTCATATTCACAAGCAAGGGGTGAAGGCAGGCAGGTCCGAAGCAACAGCTTTCCCCTTGGATCGCTTTATATCTGGGCTGACAATGCACTTTTCCTGTAGTCGGTCTTTCCAGGAAATACTCAAGTCGACCCACTCAGAACTTGTCTCTTTGTTTGTTCTAAATTTGATCAAGTTGACAACCAAAATTATCTGTCACACCAGAATGCATGGAAACCCTGGGTTTGACTCACAGTACCCTGAGAACCGGCATGCTGTTACAGGCCTGTATTTGCACGCATTTCGGAGGTAGAAGCAGAAAGATCAGAAGTTTAAGGCCATCCTTAGCTATATAGTAAGTTATAGCTAGCCTGGGATGCATAAGCTCCTTCCTCAAAAACAAACAAATGACAACAAACAAAACAACAAACAAACAACAGATTAAGTGAATGAACAAATTCCCCAGTTTTTACAGCCTAATATTTCCCCAATAAATGCATTGAAAAACAATATAACAACTTTGAATGGTGTAAGTCAACTCCCCTATATTATTCTTTCCACTCGGCCCGTTGAGATGCCTTCAGTCACACTTTTCTGCATGTTCACACAAAGCCAGGTCTGCTTACATTCATTGGTCCAGTGGCTAGCAGCTCTTTAACTAACATTTACACATTAGCCGGGACGGGCTTTGCCCATCTTCTTCCATCAGGGTGACCTATTTTCTCCTTGCTCAATTCTGATTGCTCTGAAATGTATGGAACGTTGAAGTCTTAGCACCTCTACTACACTAGGGTTCAGTCTGGATCACGCCAAGTTATTTGGAAATCTCATGAACAGCCACATCCACCACAAAGATGTGCCATTTGTCCAAGCGGTCTCCTTGGCAGCCACAGCCTCCGTTCCCTTTGGCTGCCAATAACAGCCGCTGGTCCCACCCCAGGCTGCACTCAGCTTGGGTGCCTCCTGTGTCACATAAAGATTGATGTTGGGGCTTTGATTCTAGATGGATGGGAAAGTTTACTAGTAGCCATCTTGTCCAAACCTAAATAAAAGAAAGGAGGGTGCGAGGGGAACTGAAATGAGTGACCTCAACTTCTTTCATTATTACGTCCTATAAGTCACCCAATGTCACATTCTCTTTATTTCAGGCAACTGGTTAATGAGCTGTAGAATCTGAAAGAGGATGAAAGGCCCATCGGAGCCCCAGCACCTGCTTTATGAAGCCCATCTAGACTCTATCTGTGCCCATTTCTTGTCTAGGCAAGTGTAATGTGTCATAGATCCCTTCTCTTCTAGGCAACACTTAAAAAGGTTCGAGAATCCCTTTCCAGTCATTTCCCGCCAGACATTTCTTTAAGACCGTTTTTGGAATGCAAAGTGCAAATGCTGATGAAATGGCTTTATTCTACAATGTTTTTAAAAAAATTTGAGATAGAGACGGAGCTGGGTCTGCCGTTGGTCTCCTTTATACTGGCGGTCAGTCCAGTTGTGGCAAGTTGAAAGAAAGTTTGTGTTTAACACTTGGAAGGATCTCTGTGGAAGGCTGTCCTTAGAATGCTCCCCCAAAGGTGTGTCTGCTCGATGTGCAGCAGCTCTGGGGTGACTCGCATGGACTGCTAGATCAGGTTTGCTTGGGATTCTGGGGTTGGAGATGTGGTTCCGTGGCATCACATGTAGGGTCCTGGAGTGGGACCATACCACTGAGAGTATGTACGCGCGGGGGGGAGGGGGGAGAGATTTTACTTCAGAAATAAAAACACTTTTTTGTTCTTTCAAATTCAAAAGTTGATGAAGTAGCCATTAAGTAATTTTTTATAGGAAAAAAGTCTTAATCTAATAGCTTTTGGGTGGCTGGCCTCTTTTAAATTCTAAGAGTGCTTTCAAACCTTTTCCACACACATATTTTTAAGCAACTCTAATCCATAACCATGGTCTGTTGCTTTTTAATTTTTCCCATTTTACTTAATATGATTATAAGCATTTTCTATATTTCAAGATGGCCCTTTTAATCACATTTCCAATTCCAGGAATAATGTTAGTAACTGTCAGCGCTGGGTCTTCTCAGTATCAGCGTCTGCCCTGTGTTTCTCAGCCCAGTCCTTCTTTTTTTGCACCTGAATTTGACACTCTTCATTGATGCATATAGTTTCCTCCTATTGAAATCTGTTCTTGGATTGTGTTCTCTGTGGTGAGGACCATGAGTCTTTATGCTCATCTTTCCATGTGTCTCAACAACCCTTCAGAAAATGCGGTTTCTGTTTATGATGTTAGCACTGCAGCCGGCTCTAGACAGCTGTCTCTGTGGCTTGAGAAACCTGTGATAAGATGGATCCTTTCTGTTCGCATTTCTTTCCATATCTATTTTCCCCTTTACAGACATGGAAATCCCTCTGCTTGATGCATATCGTCAGGAGGATTTCCTTTTCTCTATGATACAATACCGAGTCAAGAGTGTGATGGGTTGGTTCACAGGGTAGAGATTGCCATACGGTTGGGAGGAGCAGTGGGGCAAGTGGAGTCAGGACAAGATGGCGTTACCTTTGTCATTTCAGTCACACCTGTATCTTTGCATGGACAATAGCAAGGGTAGTACCTACCCCCGGAGCCTATTCAGTGAAGACCAACACTGTGAGCCAGCGACTCTCACCTAATGGGCCACCATTGTCATGCCTTAGTTTCCTACGTGTTCTTGATATTTGTCCAGATATAATTTAATTCAACAAACCTTTCCTGAGTCCTCAATATGCAACATGTATTGAAGGGAACAAAGATAAAGACAGGTTAATATTTAGATTCTTCAGAGCTTAAAAAATCTGCTGAACATGACTATCCATCCCCGGGATGTGGTATAAACTCCATGTTCAAATAAATTATAGTGATGTCATAAACATGTATCATTTAACTAACTGCAGGAATTTGAGTAAAATGCTGTCTTGAGAGATAAAGATGTTAACTTTCTGCTGAGAGCAGGTCTTGAAATGAAGACACTTCTGCAAAAACGGCCAAACAGTAAAGTAGATTTGACTTAATGTCTCACAGTAGCTTGGAGATTACAAATGAACAGATATGCATTTTTTTTAAAAAGCAAGAAAAAATTCTATTTAGAGAAATGCAGACTTGAATGGACTGACTGCTGGACTCGCCCGCTTCTGACCTCTCACGGTTCACATCTTCGTGTGGAGAGGTGAGGAGGTGCCAATCCACACACAGAGGGGGGCTTGGGTCAGATAAATTTGCTGTGGGGCTGCCAGGGGAGCTTTTGTCTGCATTTGGTGCCATGGCCTGCAGCAAAGCAAGTCTGTAATTTTAGTTCTAGAAATAGAGCTAAATAGAAGGCAGGTAAAAAAAAAAAAAAGAATTATGCATCTGTCTCTTTGGAATTATGCTGTTTTTGACAAACGTTTCTTGTTGTTTTTCAGGTGTGGTTGGCCTGCCTGGAGCTGTAACAGGGCCTTGATATTAACTCTTCAATTAAACCTCCCAGGAGAGCAATGAGGGCTGTCTGGTCACTGAGAGAGTATGCTTTGTGGCACTCGGGATATAAAAAGTGCTTTGCTCATGCTCTTGTGATACAGTGTGTCACAGGGACACGGAATTGTAATTTTTGTCATGAGTAGGATTGTAGCACCGTTCAGTGTTTGAGTGTGTAGAAGGTTCTCGATCTTGACCCCTAGAGAAGCTACTGAAAGCGGGCTTTCAGAGAGGGTTTCAGGGCTGCTTGACTGCCTTGTTTGAAGAGAAATCCCTATCTCATCAGTTCTAGCAACTTACAGATGACTTCTCCCACTCAGGACTGAATATAAACAAGGGATGAAGTCAGAGCCTATGTAGAGGATGAGTCTTGGGCAGAGAAACCTACCTTTTGGCCTTTATCATCCCTCTAGTTACAACTGAACAGCAAGAGACATGCTAATTGTTTTCATCACCAATTAGCCCAACAATTATCTATATATAAGTTTGGGTTTCTCTCCCTTCTCATCACATAGAAGAGCCGTTATGACAGGTAGGACCACTATCATCAGGCTTCTCAGTAGCTACTGTATTCACACTGGCAAAGGACTAGATACCCACCCATCAGCACCAATGAGCAAGTGCCAGTATCTCTGTGGTGCCCATGAGGGGACCTGCTTGCACAGACTCAGGAACATACTGCTGTTTTTATCTATGTTGGATCCAGGTCAGGACCTGCAGGCTAGGCTCTGATCATCTCTGGCTAGGGAATCCTCCAGGGGCCTTTGTTCCTCTCAATCCCCCCATTATGCAATAGCAGTCAAATGTTGTCATTTCTTCTTCTTTTTATTTTTAGTAGTTGATTTTATTAAATAATTTGTGAACTGAGACTAACGCACTGACATTAGGGGAAGCCACTCATGTTGTCTCACTGTCTCGGATAGGTGATGCCAAGTGCTAGAACATTCCCATCTACTTGTCCTAACAGTATTGGGTGAAGGTGGGACAGATCCTTCCACTTCAGGAAAGCCATGTCTCAGTGCACCTGCTTTAAATGGAGCACCAAAATTTCAGAGGACATTCTCCCCACTTCCTCATTCCCTTTTCCTCACAAGGTCCTGCCTGACTTTCCCATCAATCAAATCTGGAATGCTCTAAACCCAAATATTTCCATTCAAATGAGTGCAATAGAGTAGACATAGAAGACATCTCGCCTCTGTTTACACCTTTGGGACTAAACAGCATTGAGCAGGGTAGGTGAACAAGTGGAGATTTTCAAGGAAGCTTTGACAGAAACATTAATGACATCAGAATTCACATCCAGAAAAAGTGCTTTTGGTAGATAATGAGGTCTTAGCCAGTATTTGAAAAGGCCCCTAAGAAAGGACTGGGGAATGACCTTTCAGGCACAGCTCTGTAGGAACTCTGGCCTCAACAGAAGCTTTGGCTGGCAAAGTCTGAGCCTGCTAATCCAGGCAGCATGAAGGCTGCACAGGTGGCATCTGCAGCTCCATCACAGAGTACTCTCCAGCGTGTTCTAGTTGTCCTTAAAGCTCTCCAGTTTGAGGAAGTGCTTAGGAAGTTTGTTCTTCTGACTGGAGGGGAGATATGTGACTTGGGTTTGTTGGTGACATTACGGGTGACTCAGGTCTTTGGCTGCTGGTTGGTGTTGTCTCTGAGAGCTCCCAATTAGTGCTTTGACCACAGCGGCCAGATCACTCAAGGCCTCCTAATACTGCAAATACTCACTCTGACCAAAGACCCCTGTCCCATAATGGGCTGTCTCATATCCACCCAGGAGGGTATCAGAAAGGGCTTTGTGGCCACCCTTGAAAGGAATGCTAGTGTTTTGCAGATCTAGAAAGTAGGATTGGAAATTCTTACCAATTAAAGAACAGGGGTGCCGGCCTTCAGCATGAAATGGGATCTCAGAGGTATGGGTGGCATCTGGAGCTTAATCCTGTACAGATAGTTGTAGCAGTTTTGATTCCTCTGGGATTCCAGCTGCAGTAGTCTTGAGTCATCATCTGCAGGGAGCTGGGGTTCATACTTGCTATCCTGAACCCTGGATAGTCAAATATCGATCTCTTTTAAGTCCTTGGGAGCATTGTGTCCCACAGGGACCATGAAGTCCCCTTCTAGATTTCATTGTAAAGAGCATGATTTGTCTCTTCGCAAAAATAAATAGCAGCACAAAAACCAGGCTCCCGTATGCCATCACAAACACAACGTTCATTCCCCACAGCCAGTTACTGCTAGGCGCCATCAGCTCTCTCCGTGAAGACCAGCTAGAGATTCCCGCTGCGCTTGCGCATTAGCCCAGGCTCAGCCAAAGTCAGAGCGCCGTGGTTCCTTGGAGCTCTCTGGCCATGCCCATTTGGTTTTGGGGAAAAACCAAACGAGAAATGGTCAGCAAGTGTCATTTGTCTGAATGCCATCACAATTGCAGCGTTGGGACGTGCCATAGCAGAAAGATGAAGTCTTGGGTAAGGTCATGGGTAAACTGAGTCTGTGAGTTCAAAAAGATGCTACAGCATTCGAAGAGGATCAGAGGCAGGAGGTGCGGTGGCGCCTCCTTAAGAACAACCTGAGATCGGTCTCATAGCTAAAGCGGTTTAACATGAGTGAAGGGAGGTAGACTTCATGGCCTCTGAGGTCTTTTTCATCTCAGCTATCATATATTTATGAACATTTATCCCTGCTAAAGTAGCATGTTAGTATTTTTTCTATTAGTGCAAACAGATGTTTCCTCCCTCACAGTGCTAGTGTTTCAAGAGCATCTGTTCAGCTTTAGTGAGGAGCGTGTGACACGTGAGAGTGGCATGGACGATGGACTGAGGACAGGCAGGATGCTCTCACTTGTGACTCACTCTTGTGGAGACCTGTCTAGTCCCACGAGATCTGCATGACTCCCTTCTACGGGTGCTCTCAACAGTCAAATTATCTTCCCGTTAGGCATCACCTTTCAAAGATTCCACCATCTCTCAGTCCTGGCACACTGGAGAACAAGCTGGTAGTGTTGAGAATCTTTGGGAGACACACTGAGACCATATTTTACCCCTACCAACCTCCAACAGACTACAATTTTTGAGAATGAGCTTTTATAATTATAATATTGGGATACTGTTAGAATCCCTTTGAGTGGTGAAATTTTAACTATGAGAGCCAGGAACGAGACAGTCACTAACGTGTCACTTCCAGGTGGATCCATAGCGCCTGTATAATCGTTACTCTTCCAGTAGTTTGAAGACAGTTTTTATTGCTCCTAATTAGGTGGCGGAAATGGAGACTTTTCATTTCGTCACTTTCTTGTCACACATTGTTTCTAGTTTTTGACTTTCTACATAGTGATAAAGGGATGGTTTTTAAAATGCAGTGTGTTGGAGATAATAACGCATCAAGGTTTTTGCTTCTCTGTCATCCTTGAGTGAGGGTCATGGTCAGTGTGGGGCTTACAGTGGTCTCTGAACCGAGAAATAAGAACCTGGCACAGAGCTAAAGCAATGTTGAGCAAATCCTGATATGAATTTGGGAGGAGGAGAGAATGGAGTGAAAAGTGGGGTTGGGGGTAGGGTTGGGATTGATGACAGAAGGAACAATGGTACAGGAGGTTGTGGTTCAACGTATATTTCTTCTTCGAGTCTGCACTGTAGTCTACAGTATGGCAGACATCACTCAAAGTTAAAGGCCATACACAGTTTGAAGAGTAAGTCCCTGCTTTCCCTGAGGTCCTGTTCAAGTGGTAATGCTCTAAGAATGTTCAGTAACAGAGTGAAGTGTCATTGGATGAGTTGGTTATGTCACAGAGCCCAGTGGCAAAAGGTAATCTTGTCTGTCAGTGGTGCCTCGCAGGTGGCCTCTCTTTGTAACTGTGTGATCCAGCCTTTGAGGCACTAAAGGTTTGTAGGACCTCAGCCCCTAATATGTGCCTCCTCACTTCCCGGGAGCAAGCCCCTTGGAGTTTCTCGCTTGTGATTCCACGGGTTTAAAACCACAATCACATTGGTAT
This sequence comes from Bramus lutescens, assembly GCA_001685075.1. NCBI lineage: Eukaryota > Metazoa > Chordata > Mammalia > Rodentia > Cricetidae > Bramus > Bramus lutescens. Next base: position 5,069 of record LOEQ01016132.1, on the reverse strand, counting down.
CTTCACCTGCTTTTTCCTGCTCTCCCTTGGCCATAGCTCTTCAAGTCCAGGGAAATGTCTCCACTTTGTTCCACCTCAGCTGTTGTCAGGATGTTAGCAGTAAGGAAGCTTCAAAGACTCCTGAAGTATCACTGATGAGGCAGGGGAACAGGGCTGCCTTCTCTGAGCAGGTGACTCCAGATCTCGGAGGCAGAAATGTCCAGCCTCCTGTTCTTTTTACCCTGACACTGGGTTGCTGCAGAGGTCAGAATGACTGAGGGATGCCCCAGGCAGTCCTTGGATTGCAATGGGTGAGAAGGGGGATAAACACCCCATGTTCTTCTCTACTTGGGAGTTTGCCTATGCAAATGTCATTTTTCTTTGGCCTCTCTGGATGTTACTCTTGGTCTTCCGAGCATCTATTTCCCTTCTGTAAAGGAACATGAGGAATACAGGAGTGCTAGGGAGTTTTGATTGTTTAATTATCAGGCCACTTCAAGTATCTCAGTTTCCAGCGTCAGCAGTCCTGAGTACAGTTTGCTTTTCTCACCAGAAGCTACGTTTAATTAAGCTACAGTCTGCTCTCTCACTGTTGATTTTCAGTTGCTTTTTTTTTTTAAATACCATCTGAGATCCTCCTGTAAGCAATACTGGAATACCCTCTTTTTACATTTAAGGCAGCAGTAATTAGACCCACATCTGCTGAGCCTGTGGGAATCTTACAACCAAAGTGATGTTAATGGTGTTTTAATGTCTGAACTTTTCTGTTCTTACATGTGAGGTCACAAAGTGGATACGGGAAATGGCTTTGATGTCCTGGTGCTTACTGGAGTTTGAAAAATTCTCCTGATGGGTTGGAGGCTTGTGGGCTTCTCTCTACTAAATGAGAAACAGTTAAACCACTGAACCTCTGTCAACACCCATCATGCACTTGTCTCTCTTGCTTTCTTTGTACTTCAGGGACATTAAGATATTCAACTTATGCCAGAGGAAATAAAGGTTCTTATGAGTTGAAAAACTGCATTGACTAGGTAAATATTAAAGGATTTTCAATGGGGAATAATCAACAAAGAAGAGGGTTGCAGACTCTGATATCTGCTGATGAGTGGTACTCTCAGCCTTGGTCAGAGAGCTTGCCCATGCCATGGGCAGTAGTCAATACTGAGACTCATGACTGCCCAGAGAATACGGGATAAGTAACTGCTGAGTGCTCAGCCATCAACATCAGTATCAACCCCTGTATGTTCTGTGAGCATCACAGAAGAGGGGGCATGAAGAATAGAAGAACAGGAGGATGAGGAGGAGAGCTGCCAAATGCTCTCTTCTGGACAAGATGTGTACATTGAGCTCACAGACTCACTGCGGTGGCTATCTGCATAAGACCTACACAAAACAGGACCTACAGATATTCCATCACAGGCTCCGCCCCCTCCCTTAGGAGTTATCGGCAGGTAGTGAGTGCCAGGGGAGGGATATCATTTCACGGAGTGGGGTGGGGTAGTCATTGGCAACTTGCCCATGCTCCAATCAAGAACCCTCTGCCCTTGCTCACACAAGCAACCCTAATTAAACTCAGTGGGTGACCAACCAAACAAGCCCCAAAAGAAAACCAAAAATATGTTAAACGAGGAAGAGGGCTTAATGGGAGAGAACAGGTTAGTGAGTGTTGGGGTGGAGCCTGAGGAAGACCAATGTGGGATGAAAATGACCAAACTGTATTGCATATATTTGTGAAATTGCTAAAGAAAAAAATAATTAAATTAACCAAAAGATGGTTGTCTTCTCTAAATACAACCATGATAGCATTCTAGGGTTATTTTAGAAAACTTTGCATGGGGTTTATCTATTATTTTAGTTTAATAAAACATTTACTTCAAGGAATAAAGGCCGTATTGATTGTTGGCTTACTTGAGACTTTTCCTTT
>LOEQ01016131.1:3166-13910 GCA_001685075.1 Bramus lutescens | reverse complement strand
GGTAGGTGGTGGTGGGTGGCAGCTGTTTTCAGATTGAATTGCAAACACACTGGTGGGTACTGAACGCTACAGTGTAAGCAAATGCAGAGGAGGAAGTGGTAATGGTCTTGAATATCTCTCTGACACATCAAGACCTTTCCTCTAAAATCAGAGCTGTGCATCTCTTTCTATGAGAAACATCCTCTCAAACGCAGCAAAGGGCAGTGGAGGTGGCGTGAGGCAGCCGATACAAGTTCCATGTGTCTGATAAAATTCACAGATAGGGAATCTAACCTCCAGATTCATGTCAAAGGTGTTTGGGCAAGGGACATTTGGAGGGAGGGGGTGCATGGGCAGCCCTTCTTCACGAAGCTAACATGTGATCCTAAGTCAATGGACTGTTACAAGAGTGGCTTCATTGTCAAAGGAAGTTTCTGGAAACAACAGATGCTGAGGTCATGCTTTGTACTTCCTTGATTCCAGACTGATGAGCCTAGCGAAAAACTCTTTATAAACTGCCTAGCTTCAGATAACTTCCTATTGCAATGTAAAATAGACTAAGAATAATTTATTTGCATTTGGATTTTTGGGAAGTTGTGCTCCTGTGTCACGTTCACTGATGAATTCTCTTGATGTTTGCTCCTCATGCTCACTCCCCCACTGAAAGCCTTGCCTTTCATCTCTCCTCATTTTTCTCATTATTTAGTAATAGATGTTTAAGGGACTGGGGATGTAGCTCAGCTGCTAGCGTGTCTGTCTAGTATACAAGTAAGAGTCTGCTGGAAGATAAAACCAATAGAATTAATAAGTATATTTATATAAAAGGGATTTATTAGATCAGCTAATTGATTAGATATGGGCTGGTAGTCATAGGACAACAATGACTGTCCTCACACTGGAGAGAATGACAACCCAGTTGCTCCTCAATCCACAAAGCTGAGTGCCTTAAGAGGTCCCAATATGATGCTGTGGTGGTTTGAACTAAAATGCCCCCCCTCCATAGTCCCATAGGGACTATTAGGAGGCGGTCTTGTTGAAGTAGGTGTAGCCTTGTTGGAGGAAGTGTGTCGCAGTGCGTAGGCTTTGAGGTTTTCAGAAACTCAAGCCAGGCCCATAATCACTCTCTTCCTGCTGCCTGCCAATCCAGATGTAGAACTCTCAGGCTACCTCTCCAGCACCATGTCTGCCTGCATGCTGCCATGCTCCCCACCATGATATGAACAGACTAAACCTCCGAACTATAAGCAAGCTCCGATTAAATGTTTTCCTTTATAAGAACTTCCATGGTCATGGTATCTTTTCATGACAATAGAAACCCTAAGACAGATGCTGAGGGCCTCAGTTCACATTGGAATGCTCAAGAAAGTGGGTTCAGTGTTAGCAAAGGATGGTGGGAGTAGCGCTCATGGCATTAGTGGTAAAAATAGTCATATTCACAAGCAAGGGGTGAAGGCAGGCAGGTCCGAAGCAACAGCTTTCCCCTTGGATCGCTTTATATCTGGGCTGACAATGCACTTTTCCTGTAGTCGGTCTTTCCAGGAAATACTCAAGTCGACCCACTCAGAACTTGTCTCTTTGTTTGTTCTAAATTTGATCAAGTTGACAACCAAAATTATCTGTCACACCAGAATGCATGGAAACCCTGGGTTTGACTCACAGTACCCTGAGAACCGGCATGCTGTTACAGGCCTGTATTTGCACGCATTTCGGAGGTAGAAGCAGAAAGATCAGAAGTTTAAGGCCATCCTTAGCTATATAGTAAGTTATAGCTAGCCTGGGATGCATAAGCTCCTTCCTCAAAAACAAACAAATGACAACAAACAAAACAACAAACAAACAACAGATTAAGTGAATGAACAAATTCCCCAGTTTTTACAGCCTAATATTTCCCCAATAAATGCATTGAAAAACAATATAACAACTTTGAATGGTGTAAGTCAACTCCCCTATATTATTCTTTCCACTCGGCCCGTTGAGATGCCTTCAGTCACACTTTTCTGCATGTTCACACAAAGCCAGGTCTGCTTACATTCATTGGTCCAGTGGCTAGCAGCTCTTTAACTAACATTTACACATTAGCCGGGACGGGCTTTGCCCATCTTCTTCCATCAGGGTGACCTATTTTCTCCTTGCTCAATTCTGATTGCTCTGAAATGTATGGAACGTTGAAGTCTTAGCACCTCTACTACACTAGGGTTCAGTCTGGATCACGCCAAGTTATTTGGAAATCTCATGAACAGCCACATCCACCACAAAGATGTGCCATTTGTCCAAGCGGTCTCCTTGGCAGCCACAGCCTCCGTTCCCTTTGGCTGCCAATAACAGCCGCTGGTCCCACCCCAGGCTGCACTCAGCTTGGGTGCCTCCTGTGTCACATAAAGATTGATGTTGGGGCTTTGATTCTAGATGGATGGGAAAGTTTACTAGTAGCCATCTTGTCCAAACCTAAATAAAAGAAAGGAGGGTGCGAGGGGAACTGAAATGAGTGACCTCAACTTCTTTCATTATTACGTCCTATAAGTCACCCAATGTCACATTCTCTTTATTTCAGGCAACTGGTTAATGAGCTGTAGAATCTGAAAGAGGATGAAAGGCCCATCGGAGCCCCAGCACCTGCTTTATGAAGCCCATCTAGACTCTATCTGTGCCCATTTCTTGTCTAGGCAAGTGTAATGTGTCATAGATCCCTTCTCTTCTAGGCAACACTTAAAAAGGTTCGAGAATCCCTTTCCAGTCATTTCCCGCCAGACATTTCTTTAAGACCGTTTTTGGAATGCAAAGTGCAAATGCTGATGAAATGGCTTTATTCTACAATGTTTTTAAAAAAATTTGAGATAGAGACGGAGCTGGGTCTGCCGTTGGTCTCCTTTATACTGGCGGTCAGTCCAGTTGTGGCAAGTTGAAAGAAAGTTTGTGTTTAACACTTGGAAGGATCTCTGTGGAAGGCTGTCCTTAGAATGCTCCCCCAAAGGTGTGTCTGCTCGATGTGCAGCAGCTCTGGGGTGACTCGCATGGACTGCTAGATCAGGTTTGCTTGGGATTCTGGGGTTGGAGATGTGGTTCCGTGGCATCACATGTAGGGTCCTGGAGTGGGACCATACCACTGAGAGTATGTACGCGCGGGGGGGAGGGGGGAGAGATTTTACTTCAGAAATAAAAACACTTTTTTGTTCTTTCAAATTCAAAAGTTGATGAAGTAGCCATTAAGTAATTTTTTATAGGAAAAAAGTCTTAATCTAATAGCTTTTGGGTGGCTGGCCTCTTTTAAATTCTAAGAGTGCTTTCAAACCTTTTCCACACACATATTTTTAAGCAACTCTAATCCATAACCATGGTCTGTTGCTTTTTAATTTTTCCCATTTTACTTAATATGATTATAAGCATTTTCTATATTTCAAGATGGCCCTTTTAATCACATTTCCAATTCCAGGAATAATGTTAGTAACTGTCAGCGCTGGGTCTTCTCAGTATCAGCGTCTGCCCTGTGTTTCTCAGCCCAGTCCTTCTTTTTTTGCACCTGAATTTGACACTCTTCATTGATGCATATAGTTTCCTCCTATTGAAATCTGTTCTTGGATTGTGTTCTCTGTGGTGAGGACCATGAGTCTTTATGCTCATCTTTCCATGTGTCTCAACAACCCTTCAGAAAATGCGGTTTCTGTTTATGATGTTAGCACTGCAGCCGGCTCTAGACAGCTGTCTCTGTGGCTTGAGAAACCTGTGATAAGATGGATCCTTTCTGTTCGCATTTCTTTCCATATCTATTTTCCCCTTTACAGACATGGAAATCCCTCTGCTTGATGCATATCGTCAGGAGGATTTCCTTTTCTCTATGATACAATACCGAGTCAAGAGTGTGATGGGTTGGTTCACAGGGTAGAGATTGCCATACGGTTGGGAGGAGCAGTGGGGCAAGTGGAGTCAGGACAAGATGGCGTTACCTTTGTCATTTCAGTCACACCTGTATCTTTGCATGGACAATAGCAAGGGTAGTACCTACCCCCGGAGCCTATTCAGTGAAGACCAACACTGTGAGCCAGCGACTCTCACCTAATGGGCCACCATTGTCATGCCTTAGTTTCCTACGTGTTCTTGATATTTGTCCAGATATAATTTAATTCAACAAACCTTTCCTGAGTCCTCAATATGCAACATGTATTGAAGGGAACAAAGATAAAGACAGGTTAATATTTAGATTCTTCAGAGCTTAAAAAATCTGCTGAACATGACTATCCATCCCCGGGATGTGGTATAAACTCCATGTTCAAATAAATTATAGTGATGTCATAAACATGTATCATTTAACTAACTGCAGGAATTTGAGTAAAATGCTGTCTTGAGAGATAAAGATGTTAACTTTCTGCTGAGAGCAGGTCTTGAAATGAAGACACTTCTGCAAAAACGGCCAAACAGTAAAGTAGATTTGACTTAATGTCTCACAGTAGCTTGGAGATTACAAATGAACAGATATGCATTTTTTTTAAAAAGCAAGAAAAAATTCTATTTAGAGAAATGCAGACTTGAATGGACTGACTGCTGGACTCGCCCGCTTCTGACCTCTCACGGTTCACATCTTCGTGTGGAGAGGTGAGGAGGTGCCAATCCACACACAGAGGGGGGCTTGGGTCAGATAAATTTGCTGTGGGGCTGCCAGGGGAGCTTTTGTCTGCATTTGGTGCCATGGCCTGCAGCAAAGCAAGTCTGTAATTTTAGTTCTAGAAATAGAGCTAAATAGAAGGCAGGTAAAAAAAAAAAAAAGAATTATGCATCTGTCTCTTTGGAATTATGCTGTTTTTGACAAACGTTTCTTGTTGTTTTTCAGGTGTGGTTGGCCTGCCTGGAGCTGTAACAGGGCCTTGATATTAACTCTTCAATTAAACCTCCCAGGAGAGCAATGAGGGCTGTCTGGTCACTGAGAGAGTATGCTTTGTGGCACTCGGGATATAAAAAGTGCTTTGCTCATGCTCTTGTGATACAGTGTGTCACAGGGACACGGAATTGTAATTTTTGTCATGAGTAGGATTGTAGCACCGTTCAGTGTTTGAGTGTGTAGAAGGTTCTCGATCTTGACCCCTAGAGAAGCTACTGAAAGCGGGCTTTCAGAGAGGGTTTCAGGGCTGCTTGACTGCCTTGTTTGAAGAGAAATCCCTATCTCATCAGTTCTAGCAACTTACAGATGACTTCTCCCACTCAGGACTGAATATAAACAAGGGATGAAGTCAGAGCCTATGTAGAGGATGAGTCTTGGGCAGAGAAACCTACCTTTTGGCCTTTATCATCCCTCTAGTTACAACTGAACAGCAAGAGACATGCTAATTGTTTTCATCACCAATTAGCCCAACAATTATCTATATATAAGTTTGGGTTTCTCTCCCTTCTCATCACATAGAAGAGCCGTTATGACAGGTAGGACCACTATCATCAGGCTTCTCAGTAGCTACTGTATTCACACTGGCAAAGGACTAGATACCCACCCATCAGCACCAATGAGCAAGTGCCAGTATCTCTGTGGTGCCCATGAGGGGACCTGCTTGCACAGACTCAGGAACATACTGCTGTTTTTATCTATGTTGGATCCAGGTCAGGACCTGCAGGCTAGGCTCTGATCATCTCTGGCTAGGGAATCCTCCAGGGGCCTTTGTTCCTCTCAATCCCCCCATTATGCAATAGCAGTCAAATGTTGTCATTTCTTCTTCTTTTTATTTTTAGTAGTTGATTTTATTAAATAATTTGTGAACTGAGACTAACGCACTGACATTAGGGGAAGCCACTCATGTTGTCTCACTGTCTCGGATAGGTGATGCCAAGTGCTAGAACATTCCCATCTACTTGTCCTAACAGTATTGGGTGAAGGTGGGACAGATCCTTCCACTTCAGGAAAGCCATGTCTCAGTGCACCTGCTTTAAATGGAGCACCAAAATTTCAGAGGACATTCTCCCCACTTCCTCATTCCCTTTTCCTCACAAGGTCCTGCCTGACTTTCCCATCAATCAAATCTGGAATGCTCTAAACCCAAATATTTCCATTCAAATGAGTGCAATAGAGTAGACATAGAAGACATCTCGCCTCTGTTTACACCTTTGGGACTAAACAGCATTGAGCAGGGTAGGTGAACAAGTGGAGATTTTCAAGGAAGCTTTGACAGAAACATTAATGACATCAGAATTCACATCCAGAAAAAGTGCTTTTGGTAGATAATGAGGTCTTAGCCAGTATTTGAAAAGGCCCCTAAGAAAGGACTGGGGAATGACCTTTCAGGCACAGCTCTGTAGGAACTCTGGCCTCAACAGAAGCTTTGGCTGGCAAAGTCTGAGCCTGCTAATCCAGGCAGCATGAAGGCTGCACAGGTGGCATCTGCAGCTCCATCACAGAGTACTCTCCAGCGTGTTCTAGTTGTCCTTAAAGCTCTCCAGTTTGAGGAAGTGCTTAGGAAGTTTGTTCTTCTGACTGGAGGGGAGATATGTGACTTGGGTTTGTTGGTGACATTACGGGTGACTCAGGTCTTTGGCTGCTGGTTGGTGTTGTCTCTGAGAGCTCCCAATTAGTGCTTTGACCACAGCGGCCAGATCACTCAAGGCCTCCTAATACTGCAAATACTCACTCTGACCAAAGACCCCTGTCCCATAATGGGCTGTCTCATATCCACCCAGGAGGGTATCAGAAAGGGCTTTGTGGCCACCCTTGAAAGGAATGCTAGTGTTTTGCAGATCTAGAAAGTAGGATTGGAAATTCTTACCAATTAAAGAACAGGGGTGCCGGCCTTCAGCATGAAATGGGATCTCAGAGGTATGGGTGGCATCTGGAGCTTAATCCTGTACAGATAGTTGTAGCAGTTTTGATTCCTCTGGGATTCCAGCTGCAGTAGTCTTGAGTCATCATCTGCAGGGAGCTGGGGTTCATACTTGCTATCCTGAACCCTGGATAGTCAAATATCGATCTCTTTTAAGTCCTTGGGAGCATTGTGTCCCACAGGGACCATGAAGTCCCCTTCTAGATTTCATTGTAAAGAGCATGATTTGTCTCTTCGCAAAAATAAATAGCAGCACAAAAACCAGGCTCCCGTATGCCATCACAAACACAACGTTCATTCCCCACAGCCAGTTACTGCTAGGCGCCATCAGCTCTCTCCGTGAAGACCAGCTAGAGATTCCCGCTGCGCTTGCGCATTAGCCCAGGCTCAGCCAAAGTCAGAGCGCCGTGGTTCCTTGGAGCTCTCTGGCCATGCCCATTTGGTTTTGGGGAAAAACCAAACGAGAAATGGTCAGCAAGTGTCATTTGTCTGAATGCCATCACAATTGCAGCGTTGGGACGTGCCATAGCAGAAAGATGAAGTCTTGGGTAAGGTCATGGGTAAACTGAGTCTGTGAGTTCAAAAAGATGCTACAGCATTCGAAGAGGATCAGAGGCAGGAGGTGCGGTGGCGCCTCCTTAAGAACAACCTGAGATCGGTCTCATAGCTAAAGCGGTTTAACATGAGTGAAGGGAGGTAGACTTCATGGCCTCTGAGGTCTTTTTCATCTCAGCTATCATATATTTATGAACATTTATCCCTGCTAAAGTAGCATGTTAGTATTTTTTCTATTAGTGCAAACAGATGTTTCCTCCCTCACAGTGCTAGTGTTTCAAGAGCATCTGTTCAGCTTTAGTGAGGAGCGTGTGACACGTGAGAGTGGCATGGACGATGGACTGAGGACAGGCAGGATGCTCTCACTTGTGACTCACTCTTGTGGAGACCTGTCTAGTCCCACGAGATCTGCATGACTCCCTTCTACGGGTGCTCTCAACAGTCAAATTATCTTCCCGTTAGGCATCACCTTTCAAAGATTCCACCATCTCTCAGTCCTGGCACACTGGAGAACAAGCTGGTAGTGTTGAGAATCTTTGGGAGACACACTGAGACCATATTTTACCCCTACCAACCTCCAACAGACTACAATTTTTGAGAATGAGCTTTTATAATTATAATATTGGGATACTGTTAGAATCCCTTTGAGTGGTGAAATTTTAACTATGAGAGCCAGGAACGAGACAGTCACTAACGTGTCACTTCCAGGTGGATCCATAGCGCCTGTATAATCGTTACTCTTCCAGTAGTTTGAAGACAGTTTTTATTGCTCCTAATTAGGTGGCGGAAATGGAGACTTTTCATTTCGTCACTTTCTTGTCACACATTGTTTCTAGTTTTTGACTTTCTACATAGTGATAAAGGGATGGTTTTTAAAATGCAGTGTGTTGGAGATAATAACGCATCAAGGTTTTTGCTTCTCTGTCATCCTTGAGTGAGGGTCATGGTCAGTGTGGGGCTTACAGTGGTCTCTGAACCGAGAAATAAGAACCTGGCACAGAGCTAAAGCAATGTTGAGCAAATCCTGATATGAATTTGGGAGGAGGAGAGAATGGAGTGAAAAGTGGGGTTGGGGGTAGGGTTGGGATTGATGACAGAAGGAACAATGGTACAGGAGGTTGTGGTTCAACGTATATTTCTTCTTCGAGTCTGCACTGTAGTCTACAGTATGGCAGACATCACTCAAAGTTAAAGGCCATACACAGTTTGAAGAGTAAGTCCCTGCTTTCCCTGAGGTCCTGTTCAAGTGGTAATGCTCTAAGAATGTTCAGTAACAGAGTGAAGTGTCATTGGATGAGTTGGTTATGTCACAGAGCCCAGTGGCAAAAGGTAATCTTGTCTGTCAGTGGTGCCTCGCAGGTGGCCTCTCTTTGTAACTGTGTGATCCAGCCTTTGAGGCACTAAAGGTTTGTAGGACCTCAGCCCCTAATATGTGCCTCCTCACTTCCCGGGAGCAAGCCCCTTGGAGTTTCTCGCTTGTGATTCCACGGGTTTAAAACCACAATCACATTGGTATCTTCACCTGCTTTTTCCTGCTCTCCCTTGGCCATAGCTCTTCAAGTCCAGGGAAATGTCTCCACTTTGTTCCACCTCAGCTGTTGTCAGGATGTTAGCAGTAAGGAAGCTTCAAAGACTCCTGAAGTATCACTGATGAGGCAGGGGAACAGGGCTGCCTTCTCTGAGCAGGTGACTCCAGATCTCGGAGGCAGAAATGTCCAGCCTCCTGTTCTTTTTACCCTGACACTGGGTTGCTGCAGAGGTCAGAATGACTGAGGGATGCCCCAGGCAGTCCTTGGATTGCAATGGGTGAGAAGGGGGATAAACACCCCATGTTCTTCTCTACTTGGGAGTTTGCCTATGCAAATGTCATTTTTCTTTGGCCTCTCTGGATGTTACTCTTGGTCTTCCGAGCATCTATTTCCCTTCTGTAAAGGAACATGAGGAATACAGGAGTGCTAGGGAGTTTTGATTGTTTAATTATCAGGCCACTTCAAGTATCTCAGTTTCCAGCGTCAGCAGTCCTGAGTACAGTTTGCTTTTCTCACCAGAAGCTACGTTTAATTAAGCTACAGTCTGCTCTCTCACTGTTGATTTTCAGTTGCTTTTTTTTTTTAAATACCATCTGAGATCCTCCTGTAAGCAATACTGGAATACCCTCTTTTTACATTTAAGGCAGCAGTAATTAGACCCACATCTGCTGAGCCTGTGGGAATCTTACAACCAAAGTGATGTTAATGGTGTTTTAATGTCTGAACTTTTCTGTTCTTACATGTGAGGTCACAAAGTGGATACGGGAAATGGCTTTGATGTCCTGGTGCTTACTGGAGTTTGAAAAATTCTCCTGATGGGTTGGAGGCTTGTGGGCTTCTCTCTACTAAATGAGAAACAGTTAAACCACTGAACCTCTGTCAACACCCATCATGCACTTGTCTCTCTTGCTTTCTTTGTACTTCAGGGACATTAAGATATTCAACTTATGCCAGAGGAAATAAAGGTTCTTATGAGTTGAAAAACTGCATTGACTAGGTAAATATTAAAGGATTTTCAATGGGGAATAATCAACAAAGAAGAGGGTTGCAGACTCTGATATCTGCTGATGAGTGGTACTCTCAGCCTTGGTCAGAGAGCTTGCCCATGCCATGGGCAGTAGTCAATACTGAGACTCATGACTGCCCAGAGAATACGGGATAAGTAACTGCTGAGTGCTCAGCCATCAACATCAGTATCAACCCCTGTATGTTCTGTGAGCATCACAGAAGAGGGGGCATGAAGAATAGAAGAACAGGAGGATGAGGAGGAGAGCTGCCAAATGCTCTCTTCTGGACAAGATGTGTACATTGAGCTCACAGACTCACTGCGGTGGCTATCTGCATAAGACCTACACAAAACAGGACCTACAGATATTCCATCACAGGCTCCGCCCCCTCCCTTAGGAGTTATCGGCAGGTAGTGAGTGCCAGGGGAGGGATATCATTTCACGGAGTGGGGTGGGGTAGTCATTGGCAACTTGCCCATGCTCCAATCAAGAACCCTCTGCCCTTGCTCACACAAGCAACCCTAATTAAACTCAGTGGGTGACCAACCAAACAAGCCCCAAAAGAAAACCAAAAATATGTTAAACGAGGAAGAGGGCTTAATGGGAGAGAACAGGTTAGTGAGTGTTGGGGTGGAGCCTGAGGAAGACCAATGTGGGATGAAAATGACCAAACTGTATTGCATATATTTGTGAAATTGCTAAAGAAAAAAATAATTAAATTAACCAAAAGATGGTTGTCTTCTCTAAATACAACCATGATAGCATTCTAGGGTTATTTTAGAAAACTTTGCATGGGGTTTATCTATTATTTTAGTTTAATAAAACATTTACTTCAAGGAATAAAGGCCGTATTGATTGTTGGCTTACTTGAGACTTTTCCTTT
>LOEQ01016130.1:13655-25338 GCA_001685075.1 Bramus lutescens | reverse complement strand
CATTTTCTCTGTAACTGACTTCATTGTGTGTTCCTAGGCATTTTGGTGAGGCTCTGATGTAAGGAAACAAGAGAGAACAGAAACTGTTGAGATCAGTATCCCATCCCACCTTATTGTTCTATGTGTCATTCCATTAGCATCCTATAGTTCTTCGTGAGTACCCATTTGGTTCTTTTCTGGGCATGCCATGTTGAGCATGAATGTTACCTTGTAATGTGTCAGTATACACACAGAATATTTTCATCTCTTTATTTCCTTCACAGTCATTCAGTTGGGAATCTTGTTGGACACAAGAAGGAACCTAAGAAAGAACCTCTTTAGGGAGATCTTGATCTATCTGGACAACTAAAAACATCAAGAAAATGATGACTGTATGCATTACTGATTCTAACCAATTTTCACAATTCTATTAGACACTGTAATTAGATCCATTTTTCAGAAAAGAAACCCAAGTCTTAGAAAGATAAATGTTTTCCCTAGTGGTATGGCTCGTAAATACTGAATCTCAATCTTAGGAGTACATGGAATAAATATGTATAGAAAGTAGACTAGAAAAAATTAGTAATTTCTGTGTTTAGCTTCTTAATTACTATCATCTAAGTACACACCAGTGGTGTTTAATGTACAGATCAGGAAACTAAAGAAAGAATCTGAGCCACTTGTCCATCTTTCTGTAGTTCTAGGTGGCACAGGAATAATTCATGTTTAATGCCAGGCAGTCTGCCTTGTGACTTTGCTTGTATCTTCTCTGTACTTTTCGAAAATCCTCATCGGTTTGACTATAGTCCTCACAGTCAATTACATCCCCAAGAGCTTCTTCCTATTAGTGCTTTTGCTGGAGCCAAATATAATGTCAGCAACATCAAGAGCCCTCCTAATTCAACTATCTGCATTTCGATTTTGCCTCCGCACTCGGCCACCTCTATCCATGAGGCAATAGCACACTATTCTCTTTGCCACTGACCTGCACTTTGCCATTCTTTCCCCGTGGCTTTAATTAAATGCTAACATTCATTTGCCCTTTTCCATTTTGTTGAAGATAGCCTTTGCTTCCTGTTGCTGCTAGATAAGCTTCACTCCACAATGGGTACCAAGCAAGTTCATCTTGATATAAAGTAAAGAATGGAACTCTTTGATCCATTCAGCTGACATATTTTAAAATGCCAGTTTGGATATTTGTTTTGTACTGATATCTTTTGCAGAATGTCAGGATAATAAATTATTTCTGGACACTGCAAGTAGCTGAAAGGTTCATATCCAAATTAGTCACACGAAGTCGCTTTGACCCTGGCTGAGAATCAGACTTGTGTCTGAGGGTAGTTTTAAATATAGTCATGTATCACTTAAAGATAGGGGCACATTTTGAGAAATGCATTTAGGCAATTTTGTCATTGTGCAAACAACAGGCAGAATGTTTATGCAGCCTAGACAACAATAACATCCCAAGGCAAATTGACCTTATAGGACTCTAGTAAATAGGAAGTGTTAAGCAAAACACGATAACACAGTAAATGACTGTAGCTGTGAAAATCATGGTGGAGAAAGTCCTAGTTCAAATATAAGATTCCACTGTTTGGCAAGTTGCAGGACTGCTATCAACAGGTGTTCTGAATTCTTATGCTCTTTGGAGATTGTTTATTCTCAAAAAAAAAATGAAACTGGACTTAGAATCAGGCCTGGGATTAAAATTTTGTTACAGATATTTTCTCTGGACTTCAGTGACCTGGAGATGACACTTATTTATCTCATATTATGAGTTGACTTCACATGCATTTTACGAAAAGGGGAACACACTCTTTCAGACGTCGTGTATCACGTTCAAAGTCACAACATAGCACAGCTAAACTAGCAGGGAAAGAGGAGTAGGAGTCAAACCTGATGCTGATTAGATCATAAACACATGCCCGACAGCCCATCAGCACAGCAATTTTGTAGCCGTGCTCACTGAGCTTCAGAATTGGAGCATACTTCCTACCTATTTCCTAAAGATGCCAGAAGTGAGCACTGTTCTTATCCCACTGCAACTATTCCTGTGACTCCTTTGTTTCCATAGTTTCTGCAAATTAGACATCCTTGTGGCTAATAGGTGGACCATTAAGTCTACTAAGTTCTGTTAGTTTTACAAGAGAATTCACTGTGCTTCCAAGTGGTTGAAATGTGGGGAACATTATATTTGTCTATTTCTAAGTTATGATGTGTTAAGAGAAAAAGATAATATTTAAGAATAAGGCAAAAGAAGTGAGTAACCAGGAATTAGAGATAAACTGTGAAGGAGAAAGGCAGAATGAAGATTATTTTTTGAAATACTTCTTACAATAACAAATACTCACACAGATGATCTAGGAAAATAAACGCTCCAAAGGTTAACATTTTTTTATGTGGGTGAGATGGTAGAATTTCTTGTTTCTTTTGAAATTCTGTTTGCTAACTCTTCTGTAATAAATGCATCTATTTTTAAACTAAGGACAAGGAAATCAGGCAAGTATCCACTTGCCTGAAGACAGCTAACCGCAGAGGTTATGGCTCTCCACTGCGACACAGCAGCTGTGTAGCTGGGACAAATTTCTCGGAAGGCTCACTTCCTAGGCAATGTGGCATCCAAATGTAAATGTATCCATGTTAGTATCTCTGGCAGCATCCATTACTTTAAGGCTCATTTCCCACTAAATCATCAGTGTGACATCAGGGTGATTTTAAAAAGCAATATGCCTCTTAAATAAATACATGATGGGAACTTTTCAGAGTAGCCTGTTCAATCGGTTCCTTTTCCCATTTTTAAAATATTAATTTCATACCACCAGTTGAAAAATATACATCAAGCAGTTTTTAAAGAAAGTATTATGAACTACATCTAGCCTTGTTGATTTTAATTCTGTCCTTCATTCTGTATGTCTCGATTTTCTTTTATCATTTCCTGAATAACACACAGTTGCATCTGCCTTCCCTTCTTCCCATGCTGAGAATGTGGGTCAAAGGTCACCAGATACTCTCACTAAGACACAGAAAGTGGGCCAGTACAGAATTTGAATGACTTCCTCATTACTGATAAGTCTTCTGCAAAACACTATATTCATAATTATGTTTAGAATTATTCCATGCCCTGGCCTCCCTCCCTGTTTTGAAGCCTATCATCCTTTTCTTGCCCTCTGGTTTTATGATTTCATTCTTATGTTTTCCTGACTCCTTGTAATCTTTCTCTTCTCTTCTGCTTATCTTTATTTCATGGCATCTCCTACTAATGTCCATTGTATTTACCATGCAACTTACCCTCACTCATGTAAACCAGTCACTAAGAACCAAGACATATAAGGATGAGAAACCTTAAGAATGGTATGTTGACAGTCAGTAAACTTTGTTTTGTCATTTTCAAGGTCTCACCTTCATATATGTGTGTGTGTGTGTGTGTTTGTATTTATGTTATATGCTTGTGAATACATATATGTGTGTATTTGTGCTTGTGTATATTAATGTACAGACTCTATATAAATAATAAAGGAACACAACATACATGTACATGCTTTAGAATATTTCATTAAGCAAAATCTTGAGCTAATTAATGTATAGACAGCAATTTGCTTTGTGGCAAATTTTAAAATATACTAACTTCTCAAACTGTACTGACATAAAAACATAAACTATGTCCATTTGTTCCTATCTTTGTGATTATTCAATGGTGTGTGTGTGTGTGTGTGTATGTGTGTACTTGAACTTTCCAACAGATCTGTTAGCTGCACAAAAGTAAGAAAGCAATCTTCAATATTCTTTGTTTTCCTGCCTGTCTTGTATGGTATTGAAGATACAGTAGGTATTGATAAAATTTTAGAGAGTTATGTTTAAGTTCATGATAAACTAATTTACTTTAATTCCTCATCAAATATGAGATTACAGTTCATAAATCATAATTTAAGTATAAGAATACCTAAAATTTTTATGATCATCCATTATTTTCTCCAAGAATGGGTAAACTGAATATTGTTCAAACTGAAATGTTAAATTAGTTGCACATGTCCTTCCTCTGGCAACTTCCTGTCAATGCTTATTTAAAGCTCAGGGGTTTTGCTTTGAGAGACTGACACAATGGTGATTGAATATGGAATGGTGGCTAAAGAGTGGGTGACAGGAACGCTATTACTAAAATGAACTTACACTGGGGTGTCCAGAGAAGACACATGGAGAACAGGGAAATGACCAGAAGTCAATTAACTGCCCAGAATAGATGGTCAGTTCATTGGGAATTGTGTCTTTTTCTCATCTAAATCCTTCAGAGAAGTTTTATTCTTAGCTGCTGTTGTTATTGAAGTACCAAATTCAATATGGAAGGAGGGGGTGTGCTTTTAAAAGATAGTTTTTTGATGTGCATTCTTCCTTGGTGAGATTTCTAAAAATCAAATTAATCTAGGAAAGAGAAAAATAAGCCCTGAGGGCTGCTGAAAGCCAGTGGCTGATTATTTGCTGAGACAAAGATATAGAGACGAAGCCTCTCCATATATACAATAATTAGCACTTACCTTTTGGATACTACTGTTCATTAAAGCAAAACTATACAGGTTATTTTCAATATATATTTTGAAGGTATAGTTCATCTAAAAATTTGGGAGAAATAAATAAACAAAATCTATGTTCATTTCAATTGCACCAAAATGTATCATATGTGTAAAACTTTGTTATAAGTATATAAAGCTTCTTAGTATTCTATCCAAGAATTCACAAAAGGGATACAATCTCTAGTCCTTCTGCTCTATACCCATAGTACCAGATCCTATTTCCTCAAATACTTCCATAATGTTTTGTTAATGGAAAATTCAAATGAATTTTAAAAATTATTTAAAGACCTAAAGAGGTTTGATGAAAGATGGACCAGGATTAGCAGTGAAAAGTACACAAAATGTAATACTTATCATTGGAGACTTATCAAAATTGAAACTGAATAAGACAATTCTATGGACCTTGAAAAATCCATTATATTATAAGCCGAGAAACACAGATATGTCAGTGATATTAAACAATGAGTTTCAGCTTCTGGTTTCCAATCAGAAAAATTGCATTTGAATTTCAGTCTTAGACTCTGTCACCTTGTGTCATCATATTCAATGTGAGCATTCTGACATTTTAAAAAGTGACAATAATGTTATTTGTATTTATTTTAACAAGTGATCCTGCAGAATACAGTTATAAATATTCTGCATTTTAAAGTTGCTTTAAAATGTAAATTATAGCCTATAGTTTTAGGTACATGGTATACATTCTCAACAGTATTCCCCAAAATAAATTGCTTAAAGACAGAGAAGTTTATATTGGGTTTTAATTATATACTAGAAATTATAACATTTGATTTAACTTTCAAAATAATCTCATTGAGGTGTGATGATTTTATATCTAGAATGGAGAGAGTGCTCCATGTAAAAGAATGTTATAGAGGTAGCTATAACTTTCTCTAGATACTGTCCTCATTGTCATACTGTGTTTGAACATCTATCTCTTACTGAAAAATCTATAAAGAGAAGAATCCATTCAAAGAGGAGTGAGTTCCCAAAGTATATACGGGGAAGTGTTTTCATCAGAGAGGTCAGGCCCTGGCACAATGTGCTGACACAGACTTGTAGGCAAGGCTGCTGTTACTTTCTCTCATAGTATTCTCTCTGTAGTTACTCAGCTTTCTTCCTTCATGTCTCTTCGACAAGAGAACAAATGTGCAGATGAAAAACTACAGTTTAAAGACTGAGCTCAGAAAGAGCTGCACCAAGGACCAAAAATAGTAACTAATATTGTTGAGACTCTAGTTATATTTTTGCCCCTAGGTTACATTAATTCATTAAAGAAAAAATCCTAGATACATATTACTGCATATTATCATCAGCGTGATTCTCAGAAGGTATTTGCATTCAAAGAGATTATTAGGTGAATTATCTAGGGAGATAGTTGGAAATCAAACTGTTTTCAAGATTCCATCTTCCCTAGTATAATAAACCACAGTACCAGAAAGAAGGCTCGGAAAGATATCATCGTTGTCTTAAGTGCTTTTTCAGTCCTAAAGAGCCTGAAACTGGTCACTGTTCTCTTTGTCTGCTTGTACTTCCTCAACCAATGTCACACATGAGACAATTCATAAACAACAGAAATCTATTCCCTACAGTTTCTCAAGCCATTGCATCAAGATCAAAGATGACAGCAGACCCAGGGTCTGACAACCTGCTTCTCTGAGGAAGGAGGCTTCATTACAGCACATTTTCTAGGTCTTCTCTGCCATTGTTTAAGAACAACCTCACTCATTTTAAACTCCTAAATGCCACCTACCATCCCCTTATAAATTAGAATATTATTGTGTGAATTAGGGATACACAGACATACAGATGATGAAAATGTGAAGACTACAAAATCTGGCCTATGTCATATGTGAAGTATAGATGTGTGTGCAACAAATTAACACATGGCATAGATACAGTATTACGTTTTCATCTTAGGGAATGTGTAGGAAATATTGTTGAGAAATCATTAATATGGTGATGACAGTCTAAGAAGTGGTATGAAAAACAATAACTAACGTGAGCTCGAGGCAGTGGCAAAAACTCCTGATGTATGTATGCAAACATTACTAACTGTCCTAAAACTGTATCGTTTGTGCAAGTGTGCACAGTACCTATATCTTACAAAATGAAAATCTGATGCAGGTTGTGTTGTGGTGTCACTTAGGAGACAAAGGGAGGAGCACCATGAGATGAGTTCAAAAACTAAAAATAAAAAAAATAGCTATGCTCCTGTTTCTGCCCTAATTTGCGTTGCTCCTCATTCGTTATCAATTGAACTTCTAAGCATACTATCTCAGAGGGGAGGTTGGAATACTACAATCTTTCCTGCCCACATAGGCAAGTTGTCAGCCAAAGTTCTGGGTGAGATATTTGGAGAGAATGAATTATTTTTTTTCTTTTTGAGACAGGGTTTCTTTGTGTAGCCTTGGCTGTCCTGGAACTATCTCTGTAAATGAGTCTGGCCTCAAAAGACTGTATTCTTTTTAACATTCACTATGAGGCCATGACATACAAATTTTTAGAACACGGCATGTATTGAACCCTCTGGAGTGTGCTCCCTGGCTATCTACAGAATTGTAATAACATTTAATACTAATAGAAAACATTGGCTTTTTTCTATATAATTACTCTCACAAGTCCAGCATAGTGATGACAGAGCACAATATTTTCAGTTTGACATAGTTTTGAAGGTCTGCAGGGAAATCTCTGAATATTTCAAGATAAACTTGAAACAGTGGAGTAGATTTAAGGATCTGATTTATAACAAAAGCATGGACTGAAAGGAATATCTATTCCCTTGATGTATTTTCTTTCTGATAATGAGCATATTTCAATTATCAAGGCACAGCCTTTATTTCATGAACACTGAGACTTTTGCGCTAATATTGTAATCAACATTTCTATGAGATTTAACAAAAAGATACATGACTGATTTAACCAACGAGTGATGCATTTCAATTCCACTCTCTCACTGCCCTCTTAAGGACCTCCCACAAACATCATTTTCTCAGAAGACATGTAGAGTTCCTTCTATGTGTGTTAGGTCAGAGGCTTCTCTGCATTCAAGCAAGTCTATATGCTAGTCTATGGATTATAGCATTTCATTGCAATTTTCCTATTTGTGTGTGTGTGTGCGCACCTGTGTGTGTGTGTGTGTGTGTGTGTCTGTGTTTGTGTACACCACTGACAGGTTTGCAAGCTAGGGATCCTCTAGTCTCCTCTCCCCAATACTGGGATTACAGATATACTGTGGTGTGTTAACCAGTTTTCATTGCAGTTGTTTTTTTATCTTTTAAAAAAAATGTGTGAGGATGTATATATGTGGTGTGTGTGTGTGTGTGTGTGTGTATAGCAGAAGTACATCTATATGTTCACATTGTACATGTCTATGAACTCATGGGGTCCAAAAAATGACATCAAGTGTCTTACTTCATCACATTCCGGATTACTCCTTTGAGACATGGTCACTAACCGAACCTGAAGCAAGGTTGGCAGCCAGCAAGTCCCCAGCAAAGGTCCTGTCTCTGTTTCCCCCCAACCCAACACTATCATGACAGGCATGGGCATGATTGTGTCTAGTTCTTTAGTGCATCTTTCTTCATAATTGCATATCAACCATTTATACCCACTTAGCCATCTCTCTAGACACTCTTTGTGATTGTCTAGATCCTCACATGATTAAAGACAAATCAAGTATATTTCATAATGTCTTTGCTTTGTTTTTTCAGAATAAGCAGCAGGTAAATGACCAGAGGTGGAAGTAGAAGGCAGCAGCTGTATCTTGAAGGAATTAAAGTTTAGGGAAGTGATGTAGGAGGGTCATCTGTCTATGTGCTACTTTCATTGGTTAATAAAGNTTAAATGAATACAATTTGTGTGTTGTTATTTCAGGGTATAAGATAGCCGTGCGGGAGCTGGGCTGGACGAAAAGCAGGGCCCGCTCCCCTCATCACTACAGGGAAGAAAAACTAGAATTAAAATAAATACATTGAAGTTTAAAATCTATAATCAATACTCTATCATTGCACAATGAATAAAAAAACATAGATAACTACTATATTGGTTAGGATTTTATGAAAGGGTTTTGGTTGCTTGCTATGAGAACAAAATCTTAAGGTATTGTAGATTAGAATTTATTATATATCCATATAATACATATGAGAACAGCAAAAGATCCAACTTTGAAATAGCTGGCATCATAGCCTTGCCATCAGGGCAAGGAATATAAAAATGAGTTTAATTCTACATTGTCTTCATAGCAACTATTTTTAAGGGTGTAAATTACTGTGAACAATATGAGGCTGAATAGCTTTGTCAGCTTTGTGAAGGTGAAGCATGAACTTGTTTTGAACCTCACACATGATAAGTAATGCACTAGGTGCTTGCTATGCATCTATGAATGTAATAAGAAGGCGGAATTGGTATCCCTATTTTGTAGAGTAAAAAGCAGAAGACCAACAAGATGGCTAACTTAAATAGCACACAAGTGAGTAGGGACTGATCCAGATTATGAATGAAACACCATTGTCTATTTCATGTATTTCTTCTTTCGACACAACTGCATGACTTCCCAAAGGAATTACCGCCTAGTGGTGGAATATGCCACGGAGAAACAGATACCCTCAATATATAAAAATTATTCTATATCAGGTATAAAGCAAGAATAATTTAATTTATGGGAACCACAAAATATCCATAGAGAATGTGGTCAGGAAGTTGGAACAATTTTCCAAAGCAGGACTGAAATGGAGCTACAAACATATGGAATACCTGACCTTCAGACAAGCCTCATGGAGGAAATACAATACTTAACTAGATTGTCTTATGAATGTAATTTTAGTTAGATTCAATATTGACAGAAAAATATCATCGTTTAAGATGAAGAAAACTACTTTGAGTTATTCATTCTTCGCCAGTCTTTTAAGTAGCTCTCATTGGTTTTCCCACTAACCTGTGAGAGTGAGGTACAAAATTGATTTAATTTAATTTAATTTGTCCACTGTCAAATGTAGAGCTGGTATTAAAATCCAAGTTCTTGGCATCATTATCTGACCTGTTCTTAAAATGTTAAGTCGCGTGTTAGTTTTTTAAGTTCTCAGTAAAAGTAGTGTGTTTTGTAAGATAAAAACCATACTACATGCCTTGCTCAGCCTTGATATAGGTGGGAGGGACTAGGTCCTGCCTCAACTTAATGTGCTGGGTTTTGTTAATACCCCAGTGGGAGTTATCTCTTTTAGAGGAGTGGATCAGGATGGGTTTGGGGGTGGAGAGAAGTAGGAAGAAAGGAGGGATAGGTAACTGTAGCTGGTATACAAAATGAATTAAAAATTTAAAATAAAAGAAATTTACACGTAAAACAATAGTACAGATTCTTCATGATCTGAAGCATTTTGACCCTGATTTGAGAAGCTGTTAAGAGAAAATAGAGATTTCAGAGTAAACCATTAATCTAATTGCTAGACAACTTTTAAAATACACATGCAAAATGCTCATTAAAATAACAGAGAATAGAATTAGATTTGGAACTTGGTTGACTGAGATATAAAGAAGAAAGAAGACTAACAATTAATTTGGTAGATTTGAAATTGAATGAGTGAGTGAGTTAGATTTAGTGTAGACCTAGATAAAACTGAAAATAGATCCAGGTGGGTTTGAATGAGAGAACTGTATTTAGCTAGAGAGAATATCTAAAATCATCTTTGGGAAATGGTGATGGCTAACCTTGATGACTAATTTGATTGGATTAAGAAACAAGTAGGAGGTTGGCAAAGCAAATCTCTGAGTGTATCTGTGAGGAGGGGTCCAGAAAGAATCAAGGAAAGGGGTAGGGCTATTTGAATATTCATTCCCTCTCTCCTTCTCCATAATATTATAACTTGTCATGTTTTGTCATGTTCTCTCTATTGTGATGAAATATACTTCTGAAAATGTGAGCCAAAATAACTTTTTCCTCCCTAAGATTTTCCCACCAGTATTTGCTATAGTGGTAGGAAAGCTAGTTAATTTAGAAACTGACTTGAAGAGCTGGATTGGCATATAAGGCTGATGGTGTTTATTAGTAGAAAGATTACTTGATACAGTTCACCAAAGGTAAAGATAATGTTAGTAGTGCAGATTTGGGACGCATCTGGAATTGTATAATAATTATGTCTGTTGGTTGTCATTTACTGCATATGGAGTAACATCTGGCTATTATACAACAGTATTGTTTAATTTTTATTTATTATAGATAGTAAGAAATATCTGAAGTTATGTGAAGTATATACACCTTACTTCCAGCACTTTTATTTCTGATTTTATTATTATAATAATATTTCTGCAGTGCTTTAAACATGCACCCCTCAAGTCCCCAGAAAAAACTCATCACAAAGGGGAATCAGTGTGTATTTTTGAATGAATAAAATGAACAGATCTCAACTTTTGACAACAAAATGAGTAATCACTATCTCTCATGATATTTCTAAGAACACCAGAAAATCCATGCTTACCAACATCAAACTTATTACAACTTTTCAATAAATTACAGATAATTCATACACACCCTGAAGCACATAGGACTAGGGATAAAAATAGTGCACTCTCTCAAAGTATTTTTCAGTGTCACCAAGAAAGATATTTAAATTTGGGCTTTGTTGCACTTTCACATCAAATTTAAAAGTTTGCTAGGAAATAACAACTCTTTGATAAGTAGAGGTAGTTAACATCTCTCATCTACCAAAGAGCAGATGAAGGAATGAAGTTTCTGAACTGAGAGTGTACATTCCAGAGATTGTTGTTACAATTTTTGAGGATGTTTGTAGGATTCCTAGAAATATTTTCCACTAATAAAATGAGTTGGCCTCTAAAATGTGGTTGGCTCAACAGACAACAGTTGCCTTCTGAAAAGAGTATTCAGTCAGCAAACAAAGAAGCCTGGGGAACTGGAAAATACTCTCTGACTGTCTGAAAGGTTAGCCAGTCTTGTTATCAGAGAGGTAACCAGTTTTCCTAGGTGCTTATCACAAAAGATAACTCAGACTGAGACTGAAGATCTCACTGAGCCAATGGTTAGATAAAAGACAGATGATAGTCAGACAGACAGACAGACAGATAGATAGATAGAACAGATGGAGAGAGATGATTGACAGGTAGATAGATAGATAGATAGATAGATAGAT